>JAVQJS010156392.1:0-25134 GCA_036024795.1 Galaxias rostratus
CGTGTGCTCCTTAAACCCCTCCTCACACACACACACACACACACACACACACACACACACACACACACACACACACACACACACACACACACACACACACACACACACACACATACACACACAGAGTTAATGACAGTGGCTTTGAGTGAACCCACTGACAGGCAGACGACTCCCGGCACAAACAGACGTGTGTCTATGTCCCTGTGTCTGCAGGACCAGAGAATTCCACACAAAGCTTATGCTGTCGTACAAGACAGCCAGGCTTAAGCTCTAACAAGGTTAACCTCAATGAATAAGAGTGACTTTTTAAATCATAGAGATTTGTGTTTCAGTGGGGCGTAATTAGCTTTTCTCTGACGAAGGAGCAGGCGGACAGAGGGCTGGGGTGCTGGCAAAGAGGGCCGGGAGGGGCGAGGGGCCACGACAGTGGGGCGCATTGTGGAGTCCGGCAGATTCAGGGGAGCAAATCTGATTATCAGCTCGTGTCAGAAGCCAGGCTCAGATGCAGCTTAGCATTCAGAGTAACTTTCTACTTTCGCTGGTTAGACAATGGGCCCGCTTTTCAAGGCCTGAAGACTCCAGAAGCTAGCTCATCTCCCCCTCCCATTCCCCGCCCGGTAACCCTTACATCTCCCACTCAACAGGCATAACACCAAAATACCCCGAGCAGTCGCAGGGACAGGACACTTCTGGGTTGCTAATCAGAATGCAAATGGCCCCGTCGATGATATGCTCATCCCATGTTGTCAAGGGTTTCCTGACTCACAACCAGTCAGGGAGAGGCATGCAGCAAGGCTTTTACTCACTCCATGACCAAATTTGAGACAACGGCAAATTATACTAGTTTGCCAGGGTCAACGTTAAACTGACGGCGAACTCCCTGGGTAAACAACCAATGTACATAAACATTTCAATCGGACCTTCCCACTGCTCCAGCTGCATGGTTTAAGCACCTTTTTTGGGGGCCGGTCTGGTTTGTCTCACTGTGCATTCTGAGCTCCTGTGTCTAATTAAGGTCTGTGTCCAGGGAGACAGTAGTGGCATCATCCAACACCCGCAGACGGCTGGGTCAACAGCCTCTCCTCTCCAGCATGTCTAACCACGGTCTGACATACCATTGGACATTTTTAGTGGTTGAATGTCAACCCCAGAACAGAAGCTATTTGCCATTGCCATTACCGGGAGCAGGATGATTTATATGAGCCATTCTTGGATATAAAGATGTGAGCAGGAGCGCGAGAAGAATGGCAGAATGTGATGCTGGGCTGATGAACTTGATGAATACAGAAGCCTCGAAGGCAGTTGAAGATGTAAATGAGGCTATAAGGACCAGCTAGCTTCTTTGTGCCCCTTTTTTCACTTGTTTGTTTAACCAGAGGCCAAGACAGGAAGCCAGCCCACACAACTCTGCTGTCCCCATGGCAACTACACTGTTAATTGTGGCCCATCCACTCCCAGGCTCTTTAGAGAGAAGGAGAGAGGTTGGGTGTTGTGTGGGTTGGAGATAGATAAAGAAAGGGGGCAGTGTGTGTGTGTGTGCGTGTGTGTGTGTGTGTGTGTATGTGTGTGTATGTGTGTGTGAGCGTGAGGGTATGTGTCACAGAATTACAGAATTTTGAAACAACGCTCTATTAAGTCACACATTGTTCAGTTTAGTGTGTTGCGATAGCAAGTGGGATTATGAACTTGAACCAATTGCACAAGATTTACAATTAAATACATAGTGTGCAGTTGTGAGGTTGTTGTTGTTTTTTACAAAGTACACAGTGGGTTTTTTCAATACTCACAGAGTAGTGACAGAGACCCCGGTCCCACAGGATAGACTGGTGTACAAAGGACAGATAACTCGTTGCCTGCAAAAAAACAAACAAAAAGAACAGATGACAAGAACATTGTAAGGTTCAGAATTACTGCACACAGGCTTTCAAAATTAAAAGAAGCAATGTTGATGGAGTGTGTTATGAGATGAAGTGCTTTGAAAGGCAGGCTCTCTCCCACTCAGTGGGGCCCGACAGAGAACAATGAACAATGACACAGCTTAACAATGAGGCTAAGCAAAGCAAATGTAAAGCCACACAGGGAGTTCTCCACATAGGCATCACAACCTCCCACTCGTAAATCAATAACCAACCAGTCTTTATAATGAGGTTTGTGTTTGCCTTTTTTTATGTTTCTGTGCGTGTGTGTGTGTGTGTGTGTATGTGTGTGTGTGTGTGCGTGCGTGCATGCGTGTATATGGGTGGGACAGAGCTAATACTAGACACTAGTCTTTACTCCACAACCTCTTCGCTCCATCTGTTGACCAACTTAACAAAACACATTATACTGTCTACCATGTAGGCTCCTAACTTTTGATGGCTTGGTTCTATGGGCCGGTTTTGAAGGTGGGGCGTGTTGGCCTGACACGAGGTGCAGGGGGTGCTGTGTGAACTCATCAATCATCAAAGACACACGGACATCACCAGAGGATCCACAGCAGTCAGCAGTATGGCACATCCATCTCTCTTTGAAGCCAGTGGCAGCTCCCAGAGGCCCTTAGTCAGCTCCAAGCTGGGCCCATTCCATGGTGGGACAGAGCAGATCCTCCCTGGGTTCACCTCCTGATTTGGAAATTCTAAGACCGGACTAGACTATGTGACAGGGGGCAAGCGGTGCCTGCAGGGGAGAAGGACAATGGAGGATGTCTTATGTTTAAGTAAATGAGTGGATGTGTGTGTTTCTCTCTGTGTAAGGGTTTGAATGCTCCATGTCCCTTGGAGTGAGGTTGTAGTGTTATCTCTATGTCGGTGTGGCAGAATCAGATGGTTGCAATGCTCTGGTTATAGAGTTTCTAAATGTGGATTACATGCCTAAATCCAGTCTACCAATCTAAAGGTCGTGGATGACACAGGGCCCTTGTATTTGGGTCTGCACCCCATATACTGGGTATTTTAGTAAGGAACATCACAGATGATAAGAGACATTATCAATCCACTTATGAGAGAAATGTCCCATCTTCAGCTTTAATTGCAGTCCATCAGTATAATCACTGGCAGGCGAAAAGCAACCAATGTCACTGTGAATTGTAAGAACTGGGGACTCAAGGAGCTTGTTTTTACTAATTACCCATTGAATGTGAAATCAAGTTCATTTGGAGACCTTATTGTATGGAGTGGCTGGGGGTGGATCAAATGTACACAGGATGACAAATTTAAATGACAAAATACAACCTGAATCCATCGGAAAATCGCATTGAGAGAACACAAAAATATAAGAGGATACTAAAATATTACTTTAGTTTATATTTTAGTTTTACTTTAGTTCATATTACTCCAATTATATTTCTGAAACATCACATTGCTTCAAAGCGTGTTGAACTGTAAATTCTACGAGAGATTTCAATCTCTTATGCAGTTTGTGACAAGAAAAGCATGTAACTTAATACTATATTCAATTCCACTGTTCAAGAGCATGCTGACAATTAATGGAAAATCACTTCTCTTATTGCTTTTATGCTATATCACCAAACCAATTGCCATACATTAAAATTACATCTGATCTAGAATAAGATAATAAACACTACTAGAATATTCAGGGAAATTAAGAAATGGTAGAGGACATTGAAGCAGGTTTTTTAGATGTAATGAATGTCATTATTTAATTGCACACGAACCCGACAGGGTAGTAGTGTGTTTTCATTGAGCACACAAGATGTAGGGGCAGATGCCAAGCTAATTTATCAATCTCATTTTGATGTCATCATTTGACCCATCATCACAACCACCGCATGTAATCCCATCGAGGGTTTGCCTAAAGTGATTGGCGTTTGTATTTTCCTTGTTCATTTTAGATGATGAGATTAGGGAGATTCCTGGCAGATGGGATTTCCACTGCGTGTGCCTCAAGGACACCACCTCCTCTAACCCCACCTAAAAGGCACTTCCTGTCAAAAGGAACACTGTTTACCATCGTGCGTGGGTTGGTTGAATTCTGGTCTGAAAAGGCAGGAAATGCAGATCTGCTTGTCTGGGCCAGGAGGGGAAATATGGTCAAGCTTATCAATAATGAGTAGGTGGAAAAGAGAATATCAAATTACCAATTTTGAGTTAATTGCTGGAGGGATGGCTGGACCTGCTCTGGGCCCTCTATTCCACCCTTTTTCTCTCTCCCACTCTCCCTTATCCTCTCTGTGATTTTGGACCATCTGTCTGTCTTTCTCAAGGGAACACTTTCTTTTCTCCTGAGCACAAGGCCGGAGTTTTTATTAATTCAGTTTCACCTGATTACCCTCTCTGTCAGTCTGACCACATTAATAGACGTTTAATCAACGTTTAATCAAGACTGCAGGCGGCCAACAGAGCAACCCGATTACAGCCACTTCCTGGAGCGGTCGGCACCCTGTGGCTGCCAATGTATAGAAGAAGGTATATGCATGCGCGCGGCACGCATGCACGCACACACATAAGCACACACACACACATAAGCACACACATAAGCACACACACACACACACACACACACACACACACACACACACACACACACACACACACACACACACAAACACACACACACAAATCCTGGCAAAGTAACATCTTATAAACATATTGTTCTGATGGAAAAACGGTCTTCGCACCCAAAGAAACATGGTTAAACAAACATTATGCTAGCAATCAGCTGCTGTATATCTTGGAAGCTTTGAGGCACACTTTGGGACAAAGGCTGTACAAAGGCAAGCTGGTCTGACAGTGCACAACAGGAAACACCAGCTTTGGCCACAATATAAGCATTATGCAACATAAGGAGGCACAACGAATGAGGCGATCCAGTTCAGAAAACAATCATACAAACGGCAAAGCTATTGGTAGCAAACAAAAGGCCAGGGTTAGCCCCTCAGCATGGCCTGGGCCAGGTTAGAACCTGAGACAAAACAGGAGAACATTCAGATTGAACGAGTGAAAGAACAGGGTCAGCTATAATGAGCCGCGAATGTGAGCATCCATCCAATCCTGTTCAATGGAGATCATCTCTAGAAGGTCTCTATCCTGCTGCTGGTATGTATGTATTCACTTTTTGTTGTGGGTCAGGGGGCTGCAAGGATCCTCTGACCCTGAAATGAGCTCTGGAAGTCAGAGGGGACCCCCAGTGGCAGGACAGAGCTTCTTTTATGCTTTAATCTGCTGGCACACGGATCAATATGGTGACCATTGGCGCTGTGATTGTGTGCACATGGGCTATCGTTTCAGCCATGCTGGCCGCCTTGCAGGGATCCGCCGCACCAGCACAAAGCAGGGGCCCTCTGCCACCACCGGCCACAATGACCTGGTGGATAGTGGCACAACAGCGGATAACCTGCTTAACATTCATTAGTGTCAAAAAGGTGGACAGATGCTCGGAGTCTTATGGCTCCTCTCTCTCATGTTCTCTCCATGGGCCTCAGTGAGTAGCGTTTGACGTGTCTTTCATTTGAGCGCTGTGAGATACGGGCGATTGAGGCCACGGTCCCGTCTGGGAGGGGATTAAGAGCTGCTGGGTGGGCATGCAGGGAGGCATGGACCACGGACAAACTCACCCTGTCTGTGTGGTGCGCTGAGCAGGAGCTGGGTTCCGGACGGGAGCCATTGTTTGCTGGACGTCGGACATTTAGAAGTGGGCGGCTGGGACCCAACGGTCTTCTGAGTGGTCTGTTTCCCCAGCAATTCCCCACAACAAAACCCGTCTTAAAAAGCTGGACATCCATTGCATAGTGCTAATATTTTTTGCGATTCTCTAAAGAAATCTATAAACAATCCATTAAAAGAGTAACTTCCAAACAACCGCTTCCTCTAATTTACCAAAATGTATACATTCCGATTAGAGAATCAAGTGTGGCAAAGCTGAAAAAGCACAGAATGGAATATGTGAGACTGAGAAAGAAACCCCACAAAGGAATGTTTGAGACTGCAAATCTGTGTTTTCCTAATGCTGTTAATAATTACCACCTTAGTAAATATGTCCAAGTCATTGAAGCGTTCTCTAAGCCAAATCAGTCAATGATTTGCATTTTGCACTCACTAAAATGTATTTGTATTTGTATTAGTGATGCTCATTTACAAAATTTTAAAATACAAACGAAGGCATCCAACACCCTATTGAACTATCAGGTTTTAATAAGCAGCCAGAATCTCAAGGAATTATTCAGCAGAAGTAAAATGTACACAATGACCTAGGTCATGTAGGTAAAAAGAAAATTAGCATCCATATTCACCAGATACGGAATGAACGAAGAGCAGGTTCTTAGATGCCAGAGCTATATTAATTGATCTATTTTAATTATGTTAGAGCTTTTTTATCCATAAAATTAGTTTAGTGGAAAAAACAGCGCTTAACCTAACATTAACAGAGTCATTGGAATGTTGCATAATAGTGACGATATCTTTTATGATAAAATCACTCAGGTGTCAGGCAAACAAAACCTGTCTACATGTGCTCTATTTAAGATCCATACATGGCACTCGTAGTGTCCCTCATGATACATACCACTACAATTATAGCAAGGACTCAGAAGCAACAATCTGCATCCTGCTTTATGCTAATAGGCAACAGTCTGCAAAAGTTATAGGAAATGGGAGTGTTTGGAACCCACTAAAGCTACTTGGGAGCATCTGAGTTCAAGACCTTTCCTATACAGCTCCTTCCTAAAGCACATTGTCCCCTAGGAGTCCCTCTATTCCTCGCCACATGGGGGTCTGCAGAGCACCTTGGGTAATCCAGATGTCACAATACCAGTTGCTAAGACACCGCTTGAAAATGCACAATTGTGAATAAGTCAAGGGAGTGTGTCTCAAAATGTTTTGGTAAGTAAAATTTGTTGTAAAAATGTTTGCCTGGTCTTCAATTGTCATTATGTTATGTTATATGTATTTGATTCTATGAATTTCACCACGTGTTCTTTAAAATGTGCTATAAATACTATAATATGTACAAATTGTAGAATATGATAAAAAATGTATCAAAGCATCATGTTTGTTTAACGCATTTGCCATTTAAAATAAAAAAAACAATGTCCTACTGTTTTTTAAGAAATGCTATGTCCTATTGAGTTGCTTTAGATCTACAGTTTGAAAACTTTTCCTGCTTTGCCTAAAAGTTACCGATACTGTACAGACTACCAACCAGGAGTCTTTCTTTGTTGGCCTCTTTTTATAATGTGATTTAAATTAACTTTTTCCCCACTTACAAGCACCATTACTGAGACCAACGCTCCGTTAAAGGGGAGGGAAGCCTGCCCACTTGGTCACTGTCCTTTGTAAGCTATAAAGCTGAGTATCAAAGGCTTATGACCTGGGATGGCTTAGCCCAGCAGGGTGGGAAGGAGCAGCTCTATGGTCTCTTTCCAGCCCTAGCCACCAGTCGGGCATTGGGCACCCTACAGGTTCTCCCCCGGTCAGCACCGTTATTTCCGATCCTCTCATCAATCTGTCACCAAAGCCCTGACATGTAGCACAATATGGTCCCTGTATTTCTCCATTAGTGCTCTCTCTCATTATACGGTCCCGACATTTCAATATGAATCACTCCTTCTGGGCTAAGAACTCCTGGACACAGCCTAGTAACAACTATCAGTGTTCAATCCACGTTCAATCCCCTGTTTGAGAAGGACACCAGGACCAGCACAACAACTGCAAGCTATTTTAAACCAAACACAAAGACAACTTCTATAAACATTTGCCTGCATTTGGTCATACAGCTGGCCTGTTCATGCATGTATAAAATTGGCACATCAGATAGAAGCAGTGCGCAAGTGTTTTCAAGAAAAACATATCCCTCAATTGAGATGGAGCTTGAACACATGTGTAAAGACGATTAAAAGAGTGCCTCTATTGAGATCTCTGCCACTGGACTGGACTCACTCCAGTTACAGAGTATTCAATTCATTTGCAAGTAAGGATGAAAAGAAGACTCCAAACCATGCATAGTCTGAATGAAGATTCTTCTTGACAACTAAAAAGAAACTGAAGAAAGAGTTGAGAGGGGTGGAGGGATAGGGGTTGCATACATTTTACATGCACTAGGCAGCCGGCAAAGAGATTGTTGCTTCCCCAAAACTTTTCCTTCTTTCAGAAAACACTTTCCTTGCTGAATAGGCACCTATTAGTGACTCCATTATGCCACAGGGCTCTTCAATGGCTCCTCACTGTGCGTCTTTGTCAATGTCAGCCGCTGAATACAGGCAACCACCCCCACCCCCTTCCTTCCCCAGTTCCACACCATCCCAGCTCCTCAGAGAGACTGTATTGATAGGTGGTGGTAGTGTGGTGGTGATGATGGGGCGGAGGTGGAGAGGTGGGCTTCGACTATTCTCACCCCGTTGTGTGCTCCAGGTGTGGCGGGTTAAGTACACGGCTCTGGAGCCACTAAAGAGGCCCCATTGTACCGCACACTTTCTTTGCCTCTTGCTCAAAAAAAGAAGGGAGAGAAAGGAAAATGTTCTACACGCATTAGTGGATCGTTGCGCCCATACCCCCCCATGCCCCCCCTCACACACACACATCTCTCTCTTCCTCTCCCTCTGTGCCTAAACAAGTCAGGCCTCTGGGGAATCGTTGCACACCGCCTTGGAGCCCGGTATTGTTACTGGATTATTCAGGAGTTAGGAGAAACAAAGAAACAAGGAGCGTGGGGTGTCTGTACTTTATCTCCAGGGGAGACCAGGGCTAAAGAAGGAGCTTCTTTAGAGTTGTGACTCACTGCAGCGAAAGGCCCACAAACACCTGCAGAGGAAAACCACCAAGAGGCCAGGGAAAGGAGCCCCTGTTGTTAATCTTTAAACAGAGGCCCTCCTCAAACTGTACACTGACCCCAGACTCTATCCACCAAGTCCCCCTGCCCTTTGCAATGGGCAACAGCAAACACCACTTCATCCACACAACTGTCCACTAACTGGTTCATTGGTACTTTAGAATGTCTGCTGATCATCTAAGCCACAATGACAATAGAAACAGCAACCATGAGAAATGATGCCTAAGTTTATTGTGGCACTGATGTGTTGTTCACTGTTCTTAATACTGAGGTGGGTATTTTGTCTGTCTTTGTCTGTCGAAGTGATGATGATGTGTGGGCGTAGTTTGGCACACCCACCTTGGACATGTGCCTGGTATATGCACCTATTTAGTTTGCATTAGTTTCACCTGTCCTCATTTGTGTCATTGTTTCCATCTGTGTGCATTTGTGTCGAGTGGTTCTTCTTGCCCCTTGTCCGGCCATTGTTAAATGCTATGCGATTTTATCGATCGCTTCTTATAACAGATTAATTATTGAGATGCCTGCATTTGGGTATTGCTCTCTAATGACAACCTGTGACAGGTACAGGGATTGAGAATATGGAGAATATGGTTGTTTACTATGAATGTTTGCTTGCGTGAGGGCATGTAAGCAATAAACACAAAGTGTGAAGTTCAGCAAGCTGTACAGAATATGTTTGAAGGCGTAAAGTTGGGAGAGAGTTGTCTCAATGATGAATATGGAATCATTGTTTAGCCATGCTTACCTCCACAGGGGACCATCTGCTCTCTGTCAATGCGTCACCTGCTCGTCTGAGCCGTTTCCATGGAAACTGAGGGTGGGGGATTAGGAGAGGTTATGCCTTTGATAGGAGGGGCTGAGGAAGGGCTGCTAGCTGGCTGGGGACAGGGAGGAGGTTGCCTGGGGAGACCAGAAGAATTAGTTACCCAGAGAATATTGTCCTCTGCTGGTGGAAGTATGCTCTGCATAGAATTCAGATCAACTCAAGGAATTCAAGACAGACCATGGATGGAGGCCTGAGATAGGATTATCTCCTTACCATTTAGGATACACTGAAGTACTGAAAAGAGCCAGGATTTTAATTACATTGTGCTCTAGAAAATATGTCGTCTTACATATAGTTAGTCATGATATTTTGTCATAGATTCTGATTAGTTGTTAGCTGCAAATTTCATACACGCTTTCACTGAACTCTTTGTACGGACACTCCCAGA
The DNA here is from genome assembly GCA_036024795.1 of Galaxias rostratus. Taxonomy (NCBI): domain Eukaryota; kingdom Metazoa; phylum Chordata; class Actinopteri; order Galaxiiformes; family Galaxiidae; genus Galaxias; species Galaxias rostratus. The sequence goes on from JAVQJS010156392.1 coordinate 9,978, forward strand.
TGTCTTGACATCTGCCAAACCCCTGTGGCTGACTCACCTAACCCCAGGGTTCGATCAAACCCAGGTTAACCACTGTTGGAGAAAAATCTCCACTTCAAGGGTTTGTACAGGCTCAGGGACCAAGGGTTGGTTATTTTAGTGAAGAGTAACAAGGTATTGGACAAATCTATTACAGTACTCTAATTAAAGGTGCATGCTCACAATTAGCATAATGAGTGCAGGTAGTAAAAACAGCAGTAAATACTGGGACAATGTTAAAAGAAATAAGATAAAAATACATTTTACAAAAGGTAAATCAGTGTACCCATTTAACTTGTTACATTTCAGCAATATCCCTATGTTAACTGTACAATATCTTGGGAAAGCAAAAAGCTATCATCTTAGCATGTCTAGTCTTGGCAACAAAGAGGCCAAAATCCATGAATGTATTATTTAAAAAGATATTCTGAAGTTGGAAAAACAAATTGCCTTTGACACTATTGTAACACTGGTGATAATCCAGCCACATCTAAACTAATCATCATGTACCAACCAACATCTTTGTTCTTTTAGTTCTTTCTACTAGTGAAGAATTGCAGGGGGACAGTTGTCCACTGAACCACTCCAGCAACACAGAGGAGCAGTCATCCAGGCAGCTTCACGTTAATACCTACCTAGAGCTCAGCACCTCAGACCCAGAGAAAGATTCTGCAACCTTGGGTGGTATGGAGAGAGTGTTAACTTTATATCTTGTTTGTATGTCTAAAGTAACTATTCGGCTGTAAAACAAAACATCATCAGGAATGCGACTTACTAAAAAGAAGGGAAAAAACTAAGAACACAGGGGATTTTAAGGTGTGTTATCATCAGAATCCATGGGACACTTTGTCCCTAGGGTGAAATATGTGATCCTGGGATAGTTGCTGTCAGGGCCACGTGTAGTGGAGGTGGTTGGAGCGGGGGATGACTTTACTGCGTGTAAAATTAAATTATACAGCGGGTAGCCGTGTCTGAGCGTGTCGCTTCTGAGCGGCGGGTGCACGGCTGCCCATTCCCAGCGTGTGGCGAGGGGTTAAGTGCCACAGAAAGCCCTTCATTATGCTGAGTGAGAACAGCCCATGTGGCAAGCCACACGGCCCCCGCTCTTTCACTCTCTTTACAACAGCCCTGCTGAAAGCCTCAAAGTTTCATTCTATTTTCTTCACCCCCTTCTTCTTTTCTCCTCCCCATTCCCCTCCAATCTCTCTTTCTCCCTCAGAAAAGACATGGCACAATGGCAGGCCAGAGTGGATTCTTCAGCTCCCCTGTGGACAGCAGTCTGTGAAGCTGGGAGACAGTGCACATGTGGAAAACATTCAGAGGACGTCGGTCAACTGGCCCATTAATCAACAAGTTCCAATTAAGCCAATATTCAGCCTCACCATTCTATAATGATGGTATCATCTCCTTCTCAACCCCCTCCTTTTGTCAGAACAGATTCTTCAATGAAATCATGAGTTTGTAAGCTCTCTGCAACAAGTTTCTTGATGCATTAAAAAATACCCATTATGAAAACTGTACAGTGTAATTATTCATGACGACGACAATAATCAATATACCTTGTATAAATCTGTATCATTTGGTGGATAGGAATACTAAATAGACATTCACACAAGAAACCTTTTTCTGCAACAGCATAAACATCATGAAAATAATTATAATGAATGATCCACACATCTATGTATATGGTGTACAGAACGCTAAGGGAATGGAAAGGCCTGTTTAGAGATGTACGTACATTGTTTGTGTAATTGATGTTTGGAAAGTACATGCACACGTTTGACAAATTAAAATCTAAATATCACATTGATACCGTATAGGCTTACTCGATCAAAGTCGTTTGGAAAAATAGTGTTCCTCAGCCCCTTGTAGAATATCGGCCAAAACGCATTGAAACTTTTCTTGCCGCCCACATTGAGGGAAGCACATGTTTTATGACAAGTTTCTGCCCTCCAGCGGCATCTGTAAGGTTTTACAAGATTGAATAAGTAAAACAACTCTTGCGCGGAAAGAGGGGTTAAGGGAGTACAGTGCATGTATTGTACAAGGCGGCAGGGCAATGGATTTTACTTTCTGTTTTGTGACTCTCTAAAGTAGGACGTTGGTGTAATCAGGAAAATTAGCATCACCAATGCCCAAACCAACTTCTGCTTATGGATGCAGATGAGAAATTGTTTCAAAAACCATGTGGATGGCGATCCATCTGACTTGAGTGATTGTTTGGCACCACCTATCGGCTAAATTGTATGATTGTAGTCCGATAGAGGGATTACGCAAGACGTATTGGAGCACAACAGGTCACAGAGCTTTTTTTAATAGATGGGTCATTATTAACGGGCCTTTTACAGAAGTTGAAAATTTACCGTCGATCAATCTCACGCACACACAAACACACAAAGACACACCTCTACTAAGAATATCTGTAGTGCTGCGTAGGTAGAATTTGGTGACAACTAACAGTTTTTGATTGTATAAGGTACTATAAAAGCAATCCTAGAACAAAATTATAGATCAAAACCAGATGTGCGACATAACTGTTTCACAACAGAGTCACGTGATATGGATACAGATTGTTAGGGGTGTGTAGTATCACGTGGGCTAACTTTGAACTCTGAAATACTGTGGTTTTAACAGAATCTGCTCAAACAGACTCGAACCCCAAGCTGCACAGGCGACCCAGTTCTATACCTGCATACCAAGAAGAGACCAGGATGGACGCAGCATACAAAAAAGTCAACGGGGATCATCAAGAAGAGTCAAATGAAGACTATGGTGGCACAAGGGTAAATTGTCCAATCGACACCTCAATATATTAATTTAAACATTATATTATTATTATAATAAATATTTTGTCATTAGTATTAGGTCATTAAATTATCTTTAACCTATGTAAATCATTAAAGCAAATATTAATTCACAAATTTTATCATCAACTATTAAAAAACTATTATTGTTTGTGTTAATTGGAATGCTGAATTGAAAAAGTGTTTTACTAATTGTAATTGACTATGCCATTATATACCTTTTGCTTGTACAAAGATTTACCATAGCATCATCATGGTAAAACAAAAACAAAATCACCAGGATGTTATTCAGTCATTGTCCAGCATGAGTAGAACATTCTGCACTCAGTGAATAACAAAGGGAATAATAGCAAACCTCTCATGACACATGGCGCTACTGACAATAACAATGCACATCACTAAGTCCATAACCATTCATAAAATATGGATGTGTAATTATTATTTCAATAAATGTTCCCATTTCTTCTTCAACTTTATCTTACTATAACTTTTCAAATATAATATAAATATTAGATTCGATATTCAATACAGCCCATGTTCCTTTTCAGGGGCAATGCAACATCGGTTTTATTGCCATTGATATTCAAAATAATCTAACTAAAACAAATAATTTTAAGTTAGTTTGTGAGCCATCACCATAGAGGTTGAGGTTGAGAGGGTAAAGGTGCTGGAGCTTTAGCTTTGAGATTAGTCCCTTGGAATGTAAAATGTCATGGGATTTAATGACAGGTTGCATACACATATGAACAATATGTTTATAATTTTTACGTGGATTTTGTTTGTGTTAATTGTATAAATCAACTTGTTGGCTCAGTGTAAAATAGCATCAAAGATTATTAACAATATCATATGTAGAATATGAAAATGTTTGAGATGCTTACTCCATTACTGAAAAGAGTAGCTTTGGAATGAGAGAAATGGCAATTGAGGGCACCATGTGTTTGCTGGTTTAGTGATTTAAGAATGCGATACACAGCGAGAGGGGTTGGTTAACAAAGGTCAGAAATATAGCCGTGCAGTTGACATAAGGCAAATCGTCGCTACACTACAAAGCTTTCAAAAACTTAGTGCATGCCCTTTTTCAAACAGAATATTCAATTCAGTATTCAAACAATATTATGCCACCAATCTTCTCCTGAAAATACATTTGTGCTAGTGAGGACATTACATGAAGTTGATCCAGTCAGCCTTGCCACTCCTTATCTATAATCAGTCCATAAACGTAGCTACTGTAAATTGGACTAAATCTCAACTACGTATTTACTCAGCAAATATACAGGTAATGTGGTGACTAATTGACTTAATAAATCCATAGTGGTCCTACCCGAAATTTTTCTCTTTCTTTCTCTAATGCAGAAGAGAAGAGGGTCTATGTACCTGGAGGAGGAGACCAACAACAGGTCAGGCGTGGTGTCCTGTTTCTTTTCACTCAAAGAAGAAGTTGGAGCGCTGGCCAAGGCCCTCAGACTATTTGAGGTAACCTTCCTCCACACACCAAACCTCTACATGTCATTGGTATGTGGTCAAAGTCTATGATGACATTTAGAAGGTTGGTTATTTGGAAAGAGATGCGTTAAAAGTTAAAGTAGTATTACAATCAGTCAATCAGTCCAACATGTAGCTAAACAAGGCTTGATTCCAACAATTTTTGCCATCCAAAATTACTCATAAGATAGACAGTCCACACACATGGAACGCTCAGCAAAAGCACCTTTAATGACAGCTGTTTTTCATTCTAATGACCTTCCATGCAGAAGGTGGGACAGAAGTTTACCACCTACCATTTGTCAGCCAAAATGTCAGTTGAAAAGTCACAGATGAGGTTTCATGCTGTGTTTGCCAGACTAAGAATTTCCTAGGTATGTAACATGTTTCATAAGGCCTGCCTGGTTTTGTTTAGCTGCAGATGATAAAAGTCACGCTCACCATCCTGAACCCCTGTGAGGGACCTCTGTGGTCATAACTCTCCAGTGGCTGGCTATGTAAGCCCCAGTGAGGGCACATCATACCCTTGGGATTGTGCTGCTCACAGCTTTGATTGAAACCAGCTCTTGAACAGAGATCAAAGATGGAGGGATGTGCTGCGAAAACAGTGGGAGTGTGTTTGTGTGTGAGTAATTAAACAATATCAAAATGAACATGAATCAGCCAAATGTTGGTGGAGGTTTTTAGCGGGAGGCTAATGGGTAAATATACATGCACCATCAACACCTGAGTACATCAGTACACTAATACCCTAGACTAGTCTCTAGTTTGCTGTACCTTATCACAGTTGTAGGATTTACTTTAGGTGTTATAAGGGTTTTATGATACGTAACTGCATAGAAACATTTTGTCTTGGTTCTCATACATCTCATATTATTCTCACATTTTTGAGACAACACATTTGTGCAAATTCCAGAGAACATGCATCTTTGTCATGCACAGGTGTACCTATGCATGCGTGTAGAGGGCCATAGAATACACCTTGCCACGTACAAGAAGTCAAAATGGCCATTCCCTCCAATCTGAATGATCAAGGAATTTAAAAACGTCCTAAAATTGTATTTAGTGATACGCTAAATTCATAGATACAGATACAGTGATACGCTAACATGCAGAATATAAAGAACAGAAACACTGAGGAGCCCTGACGCCCTAAGTGTCTGTCATAACTAATATTGACTAGTGTTAAATGTCATATTATATTCATGGTCAAGGCTACCATCACAGCTATCTTTATTTTGAGATTTGTCCATTTCTAAACTCCACATAATGTGGATCCATGTTTTGCCCTTCTGGATAGTCATTATAGGCTACATATCATATGCTCAGTCTCAAATTTTGGTAGCCCTCATTTTTGTTAGATTATCTAAAGTAATTACCTCAACATTGGTCAGGAATCACAACCTTCTGTCTGAAAATAACAGTCGTTGTGTAATTGCGAAAAGGTCAACTCTGAGGTTATGGTATTCAAAGGTTAAATAAATGCAAATGAAAAGTATAAAGGTACGTTTTGTTAATTTTCTGTTGACTTAGATGGCACCACTTCCATGGTTTACCAGTCAACAACTCAATATCAAAGTTCAGGTTAGGTAGTTCGAGTAAAGAAAACATTAGATAGAAGTTCTGTTGTATTGACATAATAATAATTTGATCGATAGTGTGTGTGGATAAGTAGCAATGAGCCACTGATCAATACAAGGTGTGTGCAAATTACTGCTGTTTGAGGGCTTTTGCAAACAAGGAAAAACAATTTATCTGAACCTATGAGCTCCCATTTTCCAGATCCACCCCTTACTCCACCTCCAGGGACACTCCTCTCCACCAAATTTTGTGAGTCATCCTCTAGACGCATGGGGTGCAAATGACAAATTAAGACCACTCCTCAAGTCTAGCTTTTGTGTATATCAGTAGTAAAAGCTGTCCAAAAAAACATAGAAAGTAGGATTGTCGTTTTTTATCTTTTTTTAATTGTGAATCATTTGAATTGACAACTTCTAGGAATAAATTGTCTGTTAAACGGTTCTAACTGAGAAACAGAAGCATCACCTGATCAATTATTTTCTACAGTCCTATCCAAAACGACATCTTTACAATTTCTTCAAACGATTGTGGTCACAATCCTGTAGCTTGAAATTGTTGCATTTTGGCCTGAATTTTAAATCCTTTTGATGTGGCAGTGTGAATGTCATGTGAGAAGTCAGACCTCAGCATTTGTAAGCCAGTTATGACCAGGCCAAATGCCCGACCCTAAGTCACGGTACCGGGACGGCTAACAAACGGGTTGCAGCCATCTGTCCAAGCTATATGCCAGGCATTTGATTCCCTATTGGTCTGAGCAGTTAAGCTGGGTCACACTCACATTTTCAGATTAATATTGTGAGTACATTTTTTATGTTAGATAATTAGGTTAAGTCATCTAATTGAAGGATGAATAAAATATGAAAAAATACTGCAACAAACAAAGAATATGAACTCACAGGAACAACAGAAATAAACGGCTGAAATGGCAGTGTTGTAGAGGGATGCCAGTCAGCAGTGAGAAGCATTGTTTTCAACAGTAAGATGTGGAACCATGTGGCCTCTGAGGATCACTGGGGGGGAATGGGATCCAGATGGGGAGCAATAGAAAGGGGAGAGGAGAGAAGTGCCAGTGTACCGCCCAAAACCGCCTCTCGACTGGGCCTATGGCAAGGAGCGATTGCTGAACTCCCTCTCCCTCCCTACAGTTATGTAAACAACTTATTTTAATATGATACTGATCCAGTAAAGAGACCCTTACTGGTCTAGAGCCAAGGCATACATCTGGCCATTTCTAATTATTTTGTGGCCATGCTCATCCCAAATGGTTATGCAAATATTGTCAGATATGTAATTGATAGTTGAGGGTTTTAGAATTTAAAAATCAGTGCAGCATATTCTAAGCACAACAGTTTCATAAAAGTTCTCATCCCGTAGAGGGTCATAACAGGCTCCATAACGGCTAATGACAATAGTTAAGCTATATCTCCCTCTTGAGGTTACAAATGGTATCGTCAACATTTTTGAAATGTTGGACCCACAGTTAATGATTGATTCACAACATTGCTCTAAGAGTGTTTCATATTAGGATATTTTTTATTTATTAATTTGTTTCATATTCCATTATTTCTGTTAAATAAAGGAAAAGGGAATCAACCTGACACACATTGAATCCCGTCCATCTCGGATGAACAAGGAGGAGTTTGAATTCTTCATTAGCATTGACACCAACTGCTCCAAGTCCCTGGATGAAGTTATTGATGGCCTACGCACAGAGATAAGTGGCAGTGTGCATGAACTGTCACGCAACAAACAGAAGGACACAGGTGTGTGCTCATGACTTTATAGTGTTACAACGGTGAAGCAGTAACGCATGTTCACAAAAATAAGTCAATTGTTAATTAATATTATACAATCCTCCAAAAAAATCAAGCCTCTCCAATACATGTTGTCGGCCTTTGAATGTCATTATTATTACACGAGCTGAACTCTGGGTGGCACTCGGTCAGCATAGACTTGCCACAAATGGCTTGTTTTTCTATATTGAAGCCTTTAGTAGTTGTTTCCAGAATTACATTAGTTTTGTTACTGAGGACCAACAGGCCAGGAGGGAACAAAGGAGCCCGCTGTTCGGACGCCCCCTTGAGAACAGACTGTCAATTTAATGGACTCGGGGGAGTCGGATCAGACCCAGACAAGGTCATGGCTAACCCAGCACACATACAAACAGAAAGGCTTGGACAGACAGGGCCACCATGGATGCTCCTCTGACCTCAGAATAGCCTATATGGTCTGCTAGACAGGGTCAAATAGATAAGGCATGTTTATGTCCTGCAATGGAGACAGCCCTTTATTAGAAGAGCTTGCTGAGGCATATTGTTCTCTCCATGCCCTAAGGCTGGTCCACACTGCACAAATGCAGATTGATGATTGAGTCCCAGTGTTTTTGACTGTCATAAATCTACATGAGCAAATTGAGGACTGCAAGTCATTGCTCTGGTCAGTGTCAACATGTCTAACTTAAACTCGAGTACAAAAGAACCTTTGATCATATCTACACAAGAGGAATCACATCAATATTAATTTAGACTTTATGTCCTCACATCAATCTTACTATTATAACTGTACACTGAACCAATGGATATAAGTGGGCACTGTGATGATAGATAGATGATGTAGTGCTGTTATCATTGCAAGCTCAGAATGTCAGTTTCTGAGGATGACGGCTACATATTTTAATATTACTCTTGTTGTCCTCAGTTCCATGGTTCCCAAATGACATCCAGGACTTGGACCGTTTTGCCAATCAAATTCTGAGCTATGGTTCGGAGCTTGAATCAGATCACCCAGTAAGGATATGAGTCATCATCGTGTTCATCACATCCCTCCCTCGTGTGTGTGTGTGTTTTCTCTAACATCCTTGTGTTTCATGAAAGACTTACACAGAGATGACAGGCACACTCTGCAGTCTATTCTAATGGAAACTATCCAGGCCCACAAATTGATGTCATTGCTTTAATTGAGCCCCTATAATTATAGATAATTACTCCCTTTTGCCACCGCCATTAAAGAGAAATGTATTCATCATCAGCAGAAAACACTCTACAAAGCCTTCATTTGAAAATGTATTCCAGGGTTCCTGTTAGAGTGGGAGTGTGTAACGCTGTCAAAGGCCACAGGGCTTAGCCTTAGCAGAGGATTTCCATCCTTTGATATGCTGTGAGGTGCCAGCCAGCCAGCCAACCAGCCAGGTACCAATCATAGGATCTAATATTGCTCTTCTTTATGTTTGTTCCTCATCAGGGTTTCACAGACCCGGTGTACAGAGCCCGCAGGAAGGAATTTGCTGACATTGCCTACAACTACAGACAGTAACTACCTAACTAACCATCTAACGTGTCTAATTTGCAAACTTGTACCTACAAAGACGTCCATTTAGTTTCTGGATATCAGAAATGCAGACACTCCACACAATCTCTATCCAGTACTTGATCTTTTACAAAATAAAATACCTCAAACAGTCGCACAAATGATAGGGAGTCGGTGGAACGTTGAATTTGAAGCGTCTGGCTTTGTCTACATAATTGAGACACATTATTCACAGGCACTACAAAGACCACCAGACGCAAATGAAACAACCACAAAAAAGACTTGTATTTACATGGCACCAACACCTAAAAAAACATTAAATGATCAACTAAATCATCCACTTTTTCCTAGCCTAACAGTTTCTTATTTACTAAATCATGTATATGTGTTGTGTTTGGGTTGTCGCCTGTTTACTTGACCATATGTAGTATTTCTGTAAATGTGTCTTTGCATCAACCCTCTGTGTTTGTCTCAGTGGCCAGAGTATCCCCAAGGTGGAGTACACTGAGGTGGAGAAGGCCACCTGGGGAACGGTTTTCAAGGAGTTGAAGACCTTGTACCCCACCCACGCCTGCCGCGAGCACAACCGTGTGTTTCCCCTGCTGGAGAAGTATTGTGGCTACAGGCAGGATAACATCCCCCAGCTGGAGGATATATCCCGTTTTTTGCAGTGTGAGTTGAATTGGAGGCAACACCATAGTTTATCATAGACTTCCAGCCTGACTCCAACAGTCTCCCCATATTAAAGTGGGTTGAAAAATGTGTTTACTGCCTGTGGTGGTTTCTCATATAATTAAGATTTTGAATGATGTGAGGGTCCCTTTGCCATGTGAGACAGGGCTGCATGCCAGAATGAGGAATGTGTTTCAATGAGGACTAATTAACTGAAATGGTTCTGTCCACCCTTTCCACCTATTTAGCATGCACGGGCTTCCGACTGCGCCCCGTGGCTGGCCTACTCTCGTCCCGCGACTTCTTGGCTGGACTGGCCTTCCGAGTCTTCCATTCCACGCAGTACATTCGCCACGGATCCCAACCCAAGTATACACCTGAGCCGTAAGTACACCCTTTTACTGAAGGTGTGCACGATGATAGGAATAATGCTGTTTAAACTAACAATAGAAATTCTCTCTGTCCACAGAGATATATGCCATGAGCTTCTGGGGCACGTTCCTTTGTTTGCTGATCCTAGTTTTGCACAGTTTTCTCAGGTAAAGGCTGTTTCTAGAGTCAAAACTATACATGTCATTTAAGTAAATAAACTATAAATTATAGAACAATACATAATAGGATTGTAAATTTTTTTCCTTTTGTTTATTTACAAATAAGTGAAATTTTGAGGTGTTCTCGACAGGGACCCTGTTTGTTTTCCTACTGTCTCAATAAATAAAACAGAGCACCCCACTGCAAGATGACCTGAGGCACATAGTACATAATGCAGTTTATTTCAAATGTGTACGTTTATTTGTTTTTCTATACAGGAAATTGGTCTTGCTTCCCTGGGAGCCCCTGATGAGTTTATTGAAAAGCTTGCTACTGTGAGTGCTGGATAACCACTCGGAATCCACTGTAGATCATATACAATTGTAAAAGTTAAAATGAAAATGTATTGAAAAGTATATGAAACATTCCTTGACTATTTGAAGATATTTACCACCTTTTTTAAACAAAGCAACACTTTACGCTCAGGTGTAGATATTTCATACTGAGGATTCAAAAGTTTTACTTCTTTGCTCAGGTTTACTGGTTCACTGTTGAGTTTGGACTGTGCAAACAGGGCTCCGATATCAAAGCATACGGAGCTGGTTTGCTGTCATCATATGGGGAGCTGCAGGTAAGCATAGGAGTAAGGAGTGTGTGGTTTGAATTTTTGTTGTATGGTACAAACGGACCAATATAACGCAGCCTTGCCATTTATCAACATTGGCTGTATTAATCGCAGGGGTCCCTTTTTTTTTTTTTATCTTTTTGGCTCCTTTGTAAAAAAAACAGATCAATACCTCTGGCTGAAGGGCTTGGCTGTAGGCCAATGGTCCCAAGTTAAACATGTAATTAGGAGAGGAGGACTTCAGATGTGTGATTTAAGGGGTTAAATTTGCAGTATAAACAAGAAAATATTTAAATAGTTTGCAAGGTCATAAGTCGCATCGGACTGCCAGTGAAGGATGTTCCCCTCACTGACTCACGTCATCTTGAGGAACTTGTGCTGCACCATGACTATACTTATTGTTTATAGACAATCCTTGTGGGAAACTCCTTTCGATGTATCATCAGTGTTCACTAGATTGAATTCTGTTTGCATGTGTGACTTAAGAAATTTGAAATAAAAAATAAAAATAAAATAAAATACATTTGTTTGGATTGTTATCCAGTACTGTTTAACAGACAAGCCTCAGATCAAGCACTTTGACCCTGCAAAGACAAGTCTTCAAAAGTATCCTATTACAGAATTCCAACCTGTTTACTTTGTTGCTGAGAGCTTTGAAGATGCCAAGGACAGAGTCAGGTGAATATTATGATTTAATTAAAGCTCTTGGAAGAGGCCACAAGCAGTCAATTATCTATTGTATCAATAAATCTCACTTGCATAAATATATGATTTGTTGTGTTTATACTGTGGCTTCAGTACTCTTCGTGTTCATTTCAGTCATTATCATAAATGTGAGACATGTTGCATGGATGACCCTTTCTACAGGAAATTTGCAGCCACAATTCCCAGACCCTTCACAGTGCGCTACAATGCTTATACCCAGAGCATTGAAGCACTGGATAACACTCAGCAGCTAAGGAACCTGGCTGATAACATCAGTGGTATGTGCTATACAGACAATAACAAATAAAGAATGTATCCATTCCATTCTGTATTGGTGGTAATGCTACACTTTATTACAGTTTAGTAATTTCCAATAAAACACAGTATAAAACTGTTAATTTGTTAAAATTTGTTTTAGAAAATCCCTAATTCATGATTTATTATGTTTTATTCCAGGGGAACTTGGAATATTGTGCAATGCCCTTCAGAAGATGGAGTAAGAATTAGACATGTCATGTTTTCTTGAGGAACACAAGATGAAAGCTAATTCCTTTCGTGATAGACTGTGTTTTGTGTGTGTGCGTGTGTGCATGCATGCGTGGCTGATTGTGTGTGCACTAGTGTGTGTGAGTGGGTGTGTTTTATTTGCCATGTTTGGCAACTTATGGCATGTGTATTGGCTAGTGGCCAATGTTAACCATTTATGATAAACAAATGTGCTTTTAGAAATTCATATTTTACATTTCCGAAGGTACTGTGCATTCATTTTGAAATTAATAATCTTAGCCTAAATCTAAATCAATAGCTTCAATAATTATACCTTAAATCTAATCATTGTTATTCTTATAGTTATGCTACTTAATTTTGTAAATAGTACAATGAACCAGGCATCTATACTCGTTTACTATTTTTTTTCGATATGTGATGGAGACTTATGCATAGGCGTAATAGGTAAACTAGCTTTTTAGAAAGTAATTATGCTTATTGCGGCTTGTTAGTGAGAATGGCTTTAAATGTATATTCTGAGGCTGATTAATGATATAATCTAATCAGCTTCAAAACGCATACTGTATATGCATACACCAATACTAGAGATTCTAGCCAAGTACCGGGAAACTACATGGCTGTAATTTCTTCTTGGAGAAGGCATACTTAATACATGCAAAATGCAACATCTAGCTATTTTTTTCAAATTGTTCAATAATATGCCCAATATTATTTTAGACCATGCTGGAGAAGGCCAATTGATTGTCGATACCTTATATAATAATCAAACTTTGTATAATGTGCATGCCATATAGGCTACTGTGCCAAATAAAAACGTTTACATTGTGAGGATAACTTTGAAAATGTTTTATTAGCACTAAATTGATAAATAATGCATTGTATGGTTTAAATTGTAGTCTATACAATTAGTCCAAGAGAAATACCTATTCAAATAATTGTTTTGGGCGTAAGTGTTTTAAAAAATGTCCTGCAAACATTCACCAAAAAGTATTAGAATTAAGCATAGAAAGATAGCTTCTGGATAGGCTGTGTTTTTGAAATGTTAGAAACTGTTAGGTTGTTATATTATAATGGTTGATTTTATACATGTTAGTTGGATACATTTGTTTCTAGCTATAAAATGTAAAAACACTTCTGGGAAACTGACATCGTTTCATTAAAATCCTATCAGTTTCAGAACCATGGAGAGCACCAGCGGTTCTGTATAGACTGCAGGCATATGCAGATTAGAACATCGTGAATTGTGATTTTATTATACGACCAACAGATTCAAATGTGTTTTATTGTATTAAGACCTGAAGAAGATAGCAACCCCCCCCCCCCCCCTCCCCTTACATTTGCATGACCAATTGACTAGGCCTTCATGTGAAATGATCATGTCATGATAGTTTTGACACTGTGGTATATAAACCGTCCCGGTGAGTCACATAATAAAGCACCTCAATCGTGTAAAGGCGCACCGGAATCTACTCATCTAGATTATATAATGATAGATAATTTCTAAGACATTTTTACTGAACAGTTTTGCGACGCAAGACCCACCTAAATGAAGACCGAGAGCACAACACAAAACATAACCTTTACAGGTAGAAGGCAAAGTCTAATAGATGATGCAAGAAAGGAGCGCGCGAGTGGCTCATCTTCTCCGGGCCCTTCAATGTGTACAGACAGCTTTGGATTCGCGGAGAAGGATGGGATGATGGTCTTGAACATACTTTTCAACCTAAACAATGAGAAAAATGAAGGGTTTTTCAAAACAGGAAAGGTTTTAGAGGTAAGCAAAGACGGCAGCCATGTATGCCGATAATCGCGTACTTTGTTCAGCTCATTGTGCATTTTGTTGTGTTTACAGACATTCGAAGCAAAATTACTGCACATTGAAAGCCGGCCTGGAAAGAAATCCAAGAACGGTATGACTGATCTCGAGTTCTTCATGAGGTGTGAAGTGCACAGCTCTGGTATAGACATATTCGTAAACTCTCTTAAAAGAGTTGCTGAAGATGTTCGAATAATCGCGGATGAAAAAGGCAAGCTCAAATTATTATTTGTAAGCATGTGTTTTATCATATTAACTGTTCAAATTTGTGCAACTTAAGTACATTTTCCGTTTGAATACACCAATCAACCAATAATAAAATGTATAATAATCATAATTATTCATTTGAAATCGCATAGACATGTGAAAACCTCACGCACACCTTAAAATGCAAACACTAAATGCCAATCAGGTGTTCTGAAGCACAAAGTCAATGTTTTAGAAGTGAGACAAGGCTTTGAGCATCATACAGCATACTGTATAATTAAATAAATTAAATTAAATAAAGTAAATTTTAGTTTTTGATTGGCAACTAATGTTCGCAAGAGGATCACATTTTGAGTCGCAGACTCTTTTTACATTTTCTTTAATTATTGGCATAATTATTATTACTTTTCTTAATTTAACTAAGTAAAAAATTAAAATGACATGATATTATCTTTTGTACTCATCAATGTTCTGTGGGGTTTTTTCTTTACCCCAGACAGTTTGAGCTGCATAAAACATTTATGAAAAAACTTGATTTGTTCTAGTGACTCATGTTTGACACCATCAAAAACACTTTTACAATCTTCGAAATAGTTTAAGCCGCAATTTAACATGCATTCAGCATGACGAAATAATGATCAAAGTAAGCACATAATTCCAATGAAAACTTCAACACGTAATAATAACTATAACATTCACAATGTATAAAGGGTGTGTGTGTGTGTGTGTGTGTTTGATGAGTCCCAGGGCAGAATAAATGCAGTGAATGATATGGCTTTACGTCCATCCATCCATCCATTATCAGAACCGCTTATCCTATGCAGGGTCACGGGGGGGCTGGAGCCTATCCCAGCTGACTTCGGGCGAGAGGCAGGGTACACCCTGGACAGATCGCCAGTC
>JAVQJS010156405.1:0-10312 GCA_036024795.1 Galaxias rostratus
GAATGGCTTTAGAGTATATTAATTAGAAACAGGACCCACCAGAAGTCTCTCACTTTGTGTGTGCGTCTCTGTGTGTGTTTGGGGGGTGGGGGGGATTCGGTTCTCCAGTGCAATCCTGAGTAATATAGGGCACTTGCATGCAACACTTTATTTATGGATGAGAATGTCAAAGTATGTTAGATGAACAGTAGGCTATGGCTAGAGTCCTGCTCCTTCGGGTCGCGGTGGCATGTTGTCTTAATTTTATTTACGGGTTTGGTTCTGGGTGAAACAAAGAACAAGTGGGTCGGATCGCGCGTGTTGGTTCCCTCCGGTTGTCCTTGCCTCAGCCATTATGACTATTCTTTTAACATATCATCTGTGTCATAAACAAATGTATATGTTGAATATAGCTTCAGTGCTGAGTTCTCTGTTGTTGTGCTTGGCTGACCGACTGTTGAAATTAACGTCGCATCTTTTTAAATCAGTTAAAAATCAATCTTTTCAGTTCAGTTTTGATTGTTGTGCGCACTTTGTGTGTCGGTTGTAAAATCAGATGCGTTACTAACAAACGCGTTACTGGGAAGGTGTGATGTTCAATAATATGAAAATAATCTAAATACTATTTCTTGAATTACTTTAGTTTTAAAATACGTTACTTTGGTTTCACAGTCCTATACAATGGCTTAATCAAATCATTTAAACAGAGCTTTATAATTGAAGTTGATAAAGTAACTTGACTTTTCCATTGCACGCGCATGATTATTAAAGGCGCCTGCCGATGTTGGGGTGGGGGGGGGGTCGGAATTGAGTACCCAGGGTCCCGATATGGGGAGGGCCCTTGGAAGCCAGGAAATACATTTTGTTTTTATTTGCAATTTGTTATTTCTATGTATTTAGTTTAATAATGCCACAACTGCATACACATTTACTAAAATCGATTGAAAAACTTTGTATCCCAAAATCGTCCTAGGGGTCTCTAATGCCCCTCTTATAAAAGACTAAAATGGTAAAGACAATGATTAGTGTCCACACTGTCTGTCTTCAAGAAAGGGAAATCAGGGTACCAAAAAATTAAGAATGATAGGAATTAGAAGGGAAAAAATGAGAGGGAACACCTGCTAACTTTTTTTTCAAAAGAGAGCACAAAACGGAATGGTTTACAGCAAAAATTCGCAGTTGAGTGAAGGCAGTCTGCCAGGAATCTAATTTTTTCAGAGCTGGCAATACCACTAGCCCGGCAATCATGTTTTCCAAATCGTGGCTACCACACTATAACAACACCCTGTCTCAGGGACTGTCAGAAATGATCCCACATGTGAAATACGATACCCTCCTTCATTCAACTTTTCTGCTCTTTTTACTTACTATTTATAGTAAAAACTTTGTCCACCGATTGAACGAGTTGCGTTGTGCCGGCGTTGCCGTGTCCCATTAGGGGCTTTTGTCCAAATATTTTACGTCTAGCTGTTAAATCAACAAATTAAAAGCAAATGGGCTGTAATGGCCTAGTTCAACAAAAGATGACACAACAAAAGCTTACAAAATTAGGTTGGCCAACAGTGTACAAACTGGAAGAAAACAGTCCTCAGGTTATTTTAGTATGTAAGCAGGCTGTAAGAATTTTTCAGAGCTAATCATAAAATTGACAAAGGAAATATAGCTCGGAAATATATTCTCAAATGGTTAAGGTGATTACATCGCTGCGATAACCAATATGACAATAATCATGCAGATCATTGTGCAGATTGTGCAGAAATGTCCAACACAGTCCTTTGATGGCTAATATTTAAAACGAATTGTTTACATATGTCTGCATTACAATCTTAACTTAATAACAAACGTTTTGGCAGAAAACGTGCGAAAAAGGCAATGTGGACCTGATGGGCAACACTTCTACAGACCACAAGAGTAGACCAGTTTGGAAATCCAAAAGATGACCAAAATAATTTTAAACTAATGAGCATCATAGCTACAATAATATATCTACAAACAATGGGCCTAAATGACATGTTCCAACTTTATATCTACAAACCTTATATTTACCAACAGATTCATGTGCACAGAACATGCTAAATAATTTCCCCCAAAATTGTAAAAGAATAAAACAGAATGAAAAAATAAATGCATTTCCCTGCGCAAGTGCGATGTGAAGCAGTTTTTCAACTGACCGCCTCAGCATGCAGAACCTACCCATGCAGCACAAGCGGACTGCGGTCCAAATCCCATTTGTTGACCAGAGGGGTTATTGTCGCTAGATTGGTAGTGCCTCTTCATCATAATATATTGCTAGACATTTATGACAATGTACTATCGTTTGTTTTTATTTTCAACAAGGTCAGGATTTCAACGACAATGCTTTTTAATGTATTAATTAAGTATGCTCGTAGGCGAGCGTCTAGTTGCCGGGCCTTGATCCATGAGGCCCAGTTGGGTACAGCCAAAAACAACAACATGGAGCTGTCACCCTGTGGGCCCACCACCTGCAGGGATAGACTTTGGGGTTGGGTGCAATGCCAGTCAGGTGGCAGGCATAGGCAGGGACCTAGTCTGGCTGACCCCTGGCATCGTAGACTGATCCTAGGGATGTGGAATAAACCTCTCTGGTGGTAAAGGAACCGGAGCTAGTGCAAGAGATGGAGCAGTACCAACTGGACATTGTTGGGCTTGCCTCAACGCACTCCTCTGGTTCTGGAACCCAAGTCCTGGACTCTTTTCTTTTCCGGAGTTGCCCAAGGTGAGAGGGGCCAGGCAGGTGTGGGGATTCTTATGAGTCCCTGGCTGGGCGCTGTTGTTTTGGAGTTTTCCCCGGTGAACGAGGACGTTCGATGAAGGTCACCTCTTTGCGACTGCTAGTCGCAGGGGCGGAAGGCTTTGACTGTTTCTGTTCATGCACCAAATGGCAGTTCGGATTATCCGGCCTTCTTGGAGTCGCTGGGTGGGGTCCTGGAAAGGGTTCCATCTAGTGATTCTTTAGTTCTGCTGGGGGACTTCAACGCCCATGTGGGTGACAATGGAAAAACCTGGAGAGGGGTGATTGGGAGGAATGGCCTGCCCGATTTGAATCAGAGTGGTGCGTTGTTGTTGGACTTTTGTGCTACACATTTTTTGTCTATAACAAACACCATGTTCGAGCATAGGGATGTTCATAAGTGTAGCTGGTGCCAGAGCACCCTAGGTCGCAGATTGATGATCGACTTTGTGGTCGTATCATCAGACCTGCGACCACATGTCTTGGACACTCGGGTAAAGAGAGGAGCAGAGCTGTCAACTGATCACCACTTGGTGGTGTGTTCGATCAGATGGTGGGGGAGACTACCGAACAGATCCGGTAAACCCAAACGTGCAGTGAGGTTGAACTGGGAACGCCTGGTGGAGAACCTTATGCCAAGGTATTGGAAAAAAGACTCCAAACGATTGTCTAACCTCGGATCCAGGAGAAGCAATGCGGATACCGTCTCAGTCATGGAATAGTGGACAAAGTATTTACCCTGGCGGGGCTGTTTGGGAGGGCATGGGAGTTTGCCCATCCAGTCTACATATATTTTATGGACTTGAAGAAGGCCTACAATCGAGTCCCCCGGGGAGTCCTTTAAAAGGTACTGTGGGAGAATTGGATACCAGGGCCGTTGATACAAGGTTGGTGCAGCGTCAGCAATAATGTGGGCGTTGTACACTACCATTGTGGTAAGGAAGGAGCTGAGCCAAAAGGCGTTCCAAACCTGACCTGGGGTCATGAGCTTTGGGTAGTGACCGAAAGAATAAAATCGAGTGTACAAGCGGTTGAAATGTGGTTCCTTCGTAGGATGGCTGGGCTTTGCCTCAGGGATAGGGTAAAAAGCTGTTGTTTAAAACAATAATTTATCATGTGTGAAAGTCCAAGACCTAAACATGATAAATATGGTTGTCAGAGACAGTGTATTACATGGTGGTTGTCCTCGTAACATTTCTTGGGGCGCCCCAGAGTAGCCTATTTTTGTGTAGAATTTAAGGAAATGCCACAAAAAAAAAACACTCTGGAGTAGGACCCAAATGTATGTTCCCACCACTTTCCAAATCAAACCTACACCTTTGCACATACATATCCTTAACATTACTGTATTATACCAATGGTTTTATTCATTAGTTGAGCAATTTTCATTTTCTATGTCTACACATCTAATAATAAAGTACACAAGTAAATGTCATCCCACATTTTTTATGGCATCTAGAACCAAATTCCTCTGTTGTCTGTTTGTCACTTTTCAATCAGATTAATCATCATCCTGGTACAATGGTTACCCTCGTCTTGATCTCTTTTAATTTCAGTTTTACATTTTAGTTTTGTTTTTCCTTTGCATACACAATTTGGGTCCATTTAGACCAACCTATAATGACATTGATGCCACAGTCTATTGATGTATTGTTGTTGACCATGTGCATCCCTTTATGGCCACAATTTACCCATCTCCTAATGGCTAGTTCCAGTTTAATAGCACCATTTCACAAAGCAAAAGTTGCCTGAAAGTGGTTTCATGAACATGACAATGAGTTCTTTCCAGTCATTGGATCTGAATCCAATTGTACACCTTTGATATGTGACAGAACGGAGGATTTACAGATTGAAAGTGCACTTGAAAATCATTGACATGGATAGGAATATTCACCGCATCTTTTGTGAATCAATGCCACAAAAGGATTTAGGTAAGTGGAGACCCTATCCATAATTGGTAAATCATTCTTAATAAAGTGCTCGGTGAGTGTATGTCTTTTTGAGTACTCCCTCTTTACCTTCATGCACAGTTGAAAGTTACAGTTTGATTATAACACATATACATAGTACAGCAAAAAGCTCTTCATTTTGAGCAATTGGATTAAAAAATAAGTCCCAGCTCTAAGCAGATCCCCTTTAAAAAGCAAAATCAACTATTATAATAATAGCCAGTTTTAGCATATACAATGCTCTATGTCAGATGGAGGAAGGAAGAGGCATGATGAAAGTAGGTCAGATACAGAGGCAGTCGAGCATGAGGGCAGCATCCTGGGCTCACAGCTGGACTATACACAGCGTTGGTAAGCATAACAATAAGTGTATTGCGTTGTGTTATTCTAGTTTGTTCAATATATGACCTGGGTTGTTGCTATCAGATTGGTTGACTCTGTGAAAAAATATTAGTCCATGCATGCATGTGGCCGAGACACCTCAAGGTTAATAGAAAATCTGATCTTTTTCTTCTACCACTGAGATGTATTAGGCAAGCATTTTGATGTAAGCCATAGAGGAACTGTACGGCACGTTGAATATAATTTACAGGGAAAAGGTTGGGTTTGGGCCCTGCGATGGATTGGCGATCTGTCCAGGGTGTACCCTGCCTCTCGCCCAAAGTCAGCTGGGATAGGCTCTAGCCCCCACGTGACCCTGCATAGGATAAGCGGTTCTGAAAATGGATGGATGGAGGTTGGGTTTGGACATTGGTGGGGACATTATTCTGTAACCACTTTTGGTTGGGGCAGGGGGACTTCTGAAAGGAAACTCACTTAAGATTGTCTTAAGCAAAAAATTATTAAGCTAACATTTTTAAGTTGAGATCGGTTAAAACATTTATAAATGTATAAATAATAATAAATACATTTTTACCATGCGCATAAAGCATTTATATTATTTCATCCTGCCTGGGATTCAAATTGTCAATCTTCCAACTGTTAGTTGCCTTCCCTATCTATTAGGCTATCTGTTGTGCCATCTACCTGTCCAGTTGCTCACTTAATATATATGGCAGCACACCCAAATATGTCTGGCTAAAACCTTTAATTTGTAGCCTTGGCCAACTTACAAAACATTTTTGACAGTAGGCTTCTTGTAATGTAATGCAGCCTCAAGCTTACAAATCACATTCTTTTCCAGGGTTTCTCCTTGTGTACATTCTTAAATTCTGCTGCCAGTGTGCAACCTTAAACTGTTGTTTAATGCAAAGTGTAGGTGAACGACTGCTAAACCAATAAAATCAATGATTTCTATGGGGGAGGTGGGAGGGCTTACGTCAGTGTAATTTATTATTGACCCTTTTGCGGGGTCAATTGAGTGAATAAACTAAATTATTGGTAGAGACATTTCAGTGGTCCCCATCGTCTAACCCTAAATCTTCGCCAATGATTATATTCCATTGTATATATATTTTTTATACAATGGACCCATTTCTGTTGTAAAATGTTATATTCACTGTAGCACATTATTTTTGAATATTGGTCCTTCATGATAGTGTAGCCAAGGGCTAATCTTTTAGCATAAAAGGATGACCCCGGTTCTTTTGTTTGAGTAGGAGAGATTTCATTTAAAATCTGCAAGTTACTAAGAGCAAAGTAAAGGAGTATGTTGCCAAAACCATAAATGATATGCAAGATATATTTTCAAAGGTCAGGTCTTTCTGTAAGAGCAGCTTTGTGAGTAACTCTTGCCTCAGGGTAGTGTCACAAAAAACATCTACAAACTGGTCTCTAAGGAGCACATCCTTGTTACTGATCCCTCTGGGGGTTTCTGATTTGCAGTCTTTTACAGAGCTCTTGCAGCCTGGTACTGGTAGCCTCTCTAGCTTCCAGGGCGCAGCTAAAATAGAATGTGCAGAACCAACGCAGGCAAGCTATCCTCATACAACTCAAATCAAATTGGTCAAAAAATCTCTTAGCCTCTTCATCTGGGCCATTTAAAAACCAAAGCAACATGATGGGTCACAGGAATGTGCTGTATGGTAAACATCATTTGTAGGTTGGTTTTCCATTCAGAGAGGCTAATAGCAGAGGTTTTGCCTTGAAACATACTCATAGACATACTCATCCTGGAGCCCCAGTAAAACAAGAATACATAAAAACCAGTGTGACAGTCGGAATTACAGGAGCAGCTGCTGCCACGTTCTCATTACCGTTCTGCATGATAAAGGCAAAACCATCACCAACCAAACTAAAATACCCCTGACCCTGCCGACTACGCCAAATTAGATGTAGCCAAGGGCTAATATTTAAGCATAAAAAGAACAACCGACGCCACTCCCTTGGTTTGTTTAAGCAGGATGAAGACTAAATTAGGACATGGTAAAAACTCAAAAGTAGTACCACACACATGCAAATAAAAGAGTACAAATAAAAGCCTGCTGTTTAAAATAAGGCTTTTGAGGATAATAACAACATGGCTGGGATTGTTTTAAATGTTCTTTTCAACCTTTCAAGTTATGTATCTGGTGGTTGTTACAAGAGAACTGCACAATCTAGCTTTAGTGAAACAGTCCTGCAACAGTTGATTCCTCATAACAAATGTTTTTTTTTTATGTTTTCATCGCTATGTCCACTGAATAGTGTGAGTCAATTAAGGAGTAATGTAAGATTTTCACATATCCTCTTTACTGCACACAAAGTTAAGTGGGATTGATTCAATTTACATTTTCTTTACAGTTCTTTACAATGGGATACGTGTTCCTCAGTTCTATTAAAATATAATCCAAAGTTTTGATTTATTCCAAGTTTCTGTTTACACATCATACAGAGCATCAAGTTTAGTGTTCAAATGTAAAACACATTACCATTATGTGAACACATTCTATTAAAGGTGTATTGGGCAGTGCACTGTACAAAACCTGGAGCTCAGTGTTAGTTCTCTAAACACTTTCAATAGGAGTGTTTCACAGGAAACCCATGAGACAATTGGGAGCAGTTTAATAAGTGCAACTTGTCCAAGCCAGGACATGTCACATGTGCGCAAAGGAGACTATTTTAGTCCCTGGTTTTGTAACTTGACACATGGACCCTATGTTAAGGTATAAATAACCTGGTTTTAAAAGACACTCTTTAATATTCAGCTGAAGACTGAGTTGTCTTAGAAATAAGACAGGGGTGGGTCAAATATTCATTAATTAAGAAAATGAGCAGTTAGAAAGGAGAAATGTTGACTTGCTATGTCTTGTATCTTTTCTGCAGCCCACTTTGGACTAACAATGGATAAGCACCAGGACCACATAAACAGCTACAGTTATAACTCTGGTGATACAGTGAGTGCTTCTTTAGCTAGTATGACTGTCAACGATCTGCACCATCAGGAAAACGGAGTCCTGCTGGGACATCAGAGCCCTGGCAATGGCCCAATGAAAGGTCAGACAAATGCCGTTTCAAAATTCTAAGTAAACTGGATAATGCGCTGCGGTATAGTGGGTGGTGCTTCTCCTTAATCTGGAAAGGCCTTCAGAACAATCTATGCACTCAATTGCCAGATTCCCTATTTTGTTGCTATTTTGTTGGCAGTTTTTATTTTGCATCATTGTTTTCATTTTACAGAAATGCCATATTGACCATTCTGTATTGATCATGCAGTATATTGTATACAAGTGATTTGAGGGAAAAGCTCCACTCCTATCCTCTTTTTGGCTTTAATGCCAAGGTGGGTTGTAAATGTTTTGAACTGAATATGAACATATCAAACAGACTAAGTATTTATTTTGTTTCTGAAAATGTAAAGTTGTGGGATGAATTCACCATATTTTTCCACAAAACAAAAATGTTATTAGTGTATGTTACGTCCACCCATATTGTGTGTCCTTATTGTGTATGCATATTTGGTTGTCTTGTCTTCCCTCTCTGTTCTCGCCTTCACTATCCCATTCAGGTGTCTGCATCCCGTTGGTCCTTTAGCCATCACACATCAGCCAT
Organism: Galaxias rostratus; assembly: GCA_036024795.1. Lineage (NCBI taxonomy): Eukaryota > Metazoa > Chordata > Actinopteri > Galaxiiformes > Galaxiidae > Galaxias > Galaxias rostratus. The sequence goes on from JAVQJS010156405.1 coordinate 8,650, forward strand.
AGTCCTCTGGCAGACTTACTCACCAGTAGTCTCCAGGGAGCAATATATTCAAGCATTAGTTTCTGTGTTTGTTGGTTTGTTAGTTACTCACTATCCTTAGTTAAGGTTTTTCTGTTTAGTCATTCGATTGTCCCTGTATTAAATACAGCATTTTGTTTTGTTTTGTTCTGTATGCCCGTTTATAGAATGTTTATTTTACTTGTTACCTGTTTCCCCTTTTTGATCCTATATTTGATACAGCATTTCTTTTTTCTTACTGTTTCCCGTTTAAAAAGTACTTCGTACTGTGTTTTGTTTTATCCCGTGGATTTGCACTGCATCACATAAGAAACTCTGTGTTTATATAGACTAGTTAAGAAACAAGCATTTGTCACCATTGTCTTGATGTATTCTGTTTATTTGCAGTGGTAGATTGTTTGTTGGCAGTCTAGGAGACTAGGTGAGGTTAGGGCCTGTAGCTTTGTTTCTTTGATGTGACAGTCTGCTCGTGCTGATCTTCTCTAGTATGTTTTGTCTGGTTCCTGGTTGTTGTATTGTCACAGTTGTTATTGTCTTTTCTATGTCTGTGCAATAGATACTCCAATTTTCACATTATTTTAAGGTTTGTGGAGATTCCCTCCATCACTAAGACACTGTAGTCCCTACACTTAATTATTTAACCATGGCAAACTAAACATGTCTATTTGGAATGTTGAAGTCAACAGACAAATCAATGTAAGACTCAAGATACAAAGACCAAGTCAAGGGGTGACCCTTTAATTTGTTTGCGATACTGAGCAAAATTAACAAATCACTCACACGACTTGTTGCGTGTGGTGAACAAAAACAACAAATCCTTCTCTGAGACTCCTCGTTAGTCTGGAGTCATTTTAAAGATTATTTCAGAATGAACAAATTGTTCATGAATGACACGTGACACATCACATTAATTTAGCAGATGTAGCACCTTTGATCCAACATCAATGCATATTCATTAGCAAATGTGCCTACTGACATATTGCATTGCGTGATGCTCCTCAATGTTTAAAGTATATAAAGGCAGTCATTCAGTGCCTCTCCCTGCAAGGGACACAATCGGACAAGGTTGCATTCTCTGAACCATCTTGGCTTTGCTGAACCTAGGTCTGTTCAACAATAACAAATATGGAGTGGATTTCGATTTCAATTCCCAATCTAATCTGAGAGCTAATCCGATATCGATTCATTGTTTTTGGATTTATGGATTTGATCTTTACTTTATTTCTGTAATTATCTGTATTGTGTATATATCCTTATTTATATTCTCCTTTTTGTTTAATCTGACCTGGACCTCTCTTAATTTTTTGTTTATTGTATGACTTTGTTCCTCATCTGTTATATATCGGCCTATAAATAGGTAGTTTGATGGCCAATCAATGACACTGCATTTGCCTTTATTTTAGTAGTCTCCCTTCCATTTTAATTCTCTTACATTCCTTTTCTAGTCTTTCCATTCCATGCTTACAGCTCCACTAGGACTCGCAATGCTAATCAGCGACCTTAGAACGTGACGTTCGCAAGCTAATGTATTGTGGCGAGCTTCAAGTTCGTTATTCAAGAAATCTCAAACAACCTTGTAATTGCAACAACGTTCAGCTTTATTGCTAACAGGCTTGCCTTGAGACACTTGGTCCAAAGAGACTAG
>JAVQJS010156407.1:0-14462 GCA_036024795.1 Galaxias rostratus
TAGCAAAGATGTCATGCTTCTCCGCATTTATGTTTCTTTAGAAACTATCATGACACATCAGATGATTTGCTTTATCCTCATTATAAGCAATATTTGTTCTGAAGGTTCGGCGAACTGTAATTATGTGAATGTACTACTTGTCATATGCTTTTTAGGCCTGTCTACCTATGCACATAAGTATCTGCCTTTGAAGGCCTGACGGTTGCCAGAATAGTTTGTACTGAACTTAGCTCACGATGAAGAGTTTATAGGGATAATCCTGGCAGCAAGTCTGTAAATGTTTAACACATTTTCATGGGTACATTTGTGGGGCAAAATTTCTTTTTGATACGGTTGGAATTATATTTTATAAAAGCGTTTTATACTATGCTTTATTTAGATGTATTAAAGTTAAAGGGGTTTGTTTTATTATTTCCAGTTACTGTCTTGTCAGACATCTTGTTCTGAACACATCAACTTTTGTAACTGAAACAAGTCAAAGAAATAATTAACCCTTCTATGAAGTCTGGTAAAACATTTAAAATAAAAAGTGCTAACTTTAATTTATGTATGAAAACCTGGGCTTTTTATAAAAACAAGATTCAGAAGACATTTTTGCTTATCCTAATTTAAATAAAGTTGTTCTTTGATAATTAACAGTTTTGTATGAATAGACAACCTGATTTGACATGAACTAGGGTACTCCAACAGCATTCACACTTGACTCAACATAAGTCTCAATATTTCCTTTTCACAAGTGAGAACTAATTAATCCAGAACCAGCTGTGGGTTCACAGCAGTGAGGACACGGTAAATTCTGGAGGATATGTCCGGTCCAACTCTCCTTTCTTTCCCTCCGCTCTTCACTACCAGGCCTGCCAGCAACCCTTTCTTCTCCTCCTCTGACTCCAGAACCTGGTACGCCTAAAGGAAAGAAAAACAGTGAATGAAACTAAATAGTTTTTCTTCACTCCACACTAATTTAGAGCTAAGTTCTAGTTTATTTGTGATGCATTACAACCTATTGTGGAAAGTACTGATTAGTACCTGCAAAAGGAGTTGAGGAGAGGGGTAGGCAGCTGTCACAGTGGAAGCCACAGTCGTACTGACCCTGTTCAGCTGCTGGATTTGTCTGCTCCACACCTGGTCCAGCCCAGAACCGTCACGCTCCACTCGTACCCCGCTAGCCCAGGAACCATCCACGCAGAACGGCAGCTCTGAATGTTCTGTTAACTTTCTGGCAAAGAAAATAGACAATGTAATTCAAGATAGACAATCAGTGCAATTCAATAGTTGACATTCCTTTAGGTCGGTAGAGTGAATCCTACTTGAAGGGTCGTTTGGACAAGGCCTTGGTGACAGCACACACATGATCTGTGACCTCCTTCCAGCTATCTAGGAAGACCACAGAGATGTTCCTATGCAGCTGCAGGTGGACCAGGACCTAGGAAAACACCAAGATAAGACCACGCACTGTCTTCTTATAACAAGGATTAAACAATTGACATTCAATTTGTACATTCACTGCAACCAGCCTTTTATAGAAAACGAGAAAAAAGGTAATTAAAAGTCCACTTGCCTCTTCAATGTCTAGATTGTCCATCTGCAACTGTGATTGTAGTGTTTCAATTGCTGAATATCCAGCCCCAGCTATGGACCTTAAAGAACAGTTTTTGTGAAAAAATGTCTGAAGGAGTAGGGATGATATGGCAACCCCCATTGAAACACTAACCAGCTATTTCGGATGGAGCCAAAAACAGTGACTGTGATGACCTTCTTGGCATCGCTCTTCAGACACTCTAACACATGCTTGAAGAGAGACTCTTCTGTCGACTCTTCTCCTTCACTTTGCAGAGTCTGCAATGACAATAAATCTAGGTAAAGGTCTTTTATATTGCCAAAAAGGGTTTTATTCACAGTTTAAGTTGTGCATGTGCCGTTAATATTACATCTAACAATAGCAAAATGTACCACCAAATAGTTTTTCAAAGTGCAATAGTTGTCTACCTTCTTCACACAAACCACCATGTCCATAAAGTCAGACAGCCTTAGAACCAGCAGCACACAGTCTTCTTCCAGAGGCCCAACACTGTTCTCACCCTGACAACACAAACAAATTCTAGCTGTACCTGGACTAACAAAATAATGGTAAAACATTTAATCTGTTATAAGGAAGGTTTTAAAAGCATTATGAGAAGCAGATAGGCTACCTGAGAAAGGTCTCTAGTCCACGTGATACTGTGAGGGATCTGCTGTGTCTCAAGGCTAAACCTCCACTCAAGGGCAGAGAGAGTTCCCAGCAAGGTGTCTGAACCGTTATCCTGCAGAAGTGCTGAAGGGCAAAGATGAAACATTAGGGAGAGCTCGTCCATTTTCCTACAAAATTTTAAGGGAAAGATCACTATCCTGACAAACCTGCTGCAACAATTAATCACCTTGGTCAATACAGACAGTAAGGCACTTCAGATAGTTTTCTGGCCTGAGTCTCTTAAGGTACTCCGCAGCCTCTTTCCTTCTTTCCCGTTCATGCCGTTTTTCCTTTTTCTCTTTGGCTTTAGCTACCTTCTGTATCTCCCTGGCCTCCTTCCTTTCTTTAACTTGCAATCTGTTTGTGTTAATGTCCTCTTTTGTTCTGCGTTTTTTTCCAGGACATGGGCTACCCGGGACACTGCGTGTTTGAGGAGGCACCGCATTTTGAGTAGAACTACTTTGGGCTGAAGGATTAGTTAATATGGCTTTACAGTTTGGGCTATGGTTAGTTTCTTCATGCTTGAGATCTGTGCTGACATCATTAATCAGATGCTGGGCATCATCGCTTTCGTCCCCAGAATCAGATATTTCCCATGATTTAGCTCGTTTTATCAGAGGCATCGTTGTATTTAAAGGCAGTGGGAAGTGCGTTAGAAAAATAACAAGCCAAATGGCAGACACTGCATGATAGTGTTAATGAAAGACGGAGTACCAAGAGGGCCACATTTACAGGATTTGATTTTAATAAAAAAATAACTTATTTAATAAATGTAATTATGTGTGCATTCACTTTTCGCAACGTACTTTCCGTCTGCAACTGAAAACAAAAAAACAAAACAGAATTATGAAAACATGTCTTTACATAGATGCATCAGGCAGTTGTTTGCCCGTAGAAAGTGTGTAAAACGCACTTAGGTCTCCACAACCACTTATCCCTTCGTTAAACTGAAAAAGTTAGTATAGCGAGAAGACGCACACACATGCGCGCGCGATATATAAGGTAATTTGACCATATGAACTTCACAACCATGTGACACATGGATATGACGTCGTAACAAGGAAGTCATTCTCGGAAGCTGGGTAAATACAGTACCAGGCGTTGCTCGGATTTACAAATTCTCTGAAATCTTAAGTGGAGAAACATGTTTGTTTGGGCCCCCGTAAATAAACAAATGATCTTTATGTATTTTAATCTCACATTGATAAACTAAATTATTATGTTTCAAGTCTATTAAAGACCCCTCCAATATCAGGGCATTATTCCACAACACAATAAAATAAATGCATAAATTCAAATGTTGCCCCCCACCAAGAGAAAAATTGCAATTAATTATGTGAATCGTTTAACCTTGGTCGAACATAATCCAACAGTTCCAAAAAATAGCGTTTTTGTACGAGGGGTCTGCATGTATCCGTATCCAACCAGAACGTCATGTGGTTCCCACCACCAAGCTTTACATATAGGGAAAATGAGTACATGCGCGTGGAGTACACGCGTTGTTTCACAATCTAAAAGCAATTGGAAATCTGTAGAGCTGCAGAACCCTGCCGTAGAACAAATGTTGCCTATCCGCGTGTTGTATGAAGCTGTAGTATGGCCGTAACGTTCTAGACTCACGTGAGTTTGTAAACAAAACAAAAATATGTGAATTTGATTTGAGTTTTTGACAATATCTATGCTACAATTTCAGAATGGCTCAACCGGCGGAAGAGGGTGAGTTTTTCTTATTGTGTTATCCCTTCTTAAATATCCAGGCTAATTCTAAGAAGTTAACTCTCCTCGTTTGTAAAACTGATTTGTTGAATTCTGATTAAACTGCAAAAATACACGCCGACAGGCTGTTGAGTTAACGTTTTGCCCAACACTTCTGTAACGCAATTTTGTGCGATTGCTTGCATTATAGTAGGCTCAAATTGCAACATTTTAGGATTAGCATTTAATGACAATTCATATGACACAAAATCGAATGCAATTTAAACAATTTTAATCTCTCTGATACATTAATTCAGACGAGTGAACCAGGTATTGACGGACATCACACTTTTTACTTTTGCAACGTTCTTCCATGTACTCACATAATGCATGATCGATATCCTTAGGATGTTTATTCAGTATTAGCACAAATACCACCTCGCTACATTTAAAAAAACACAGCGGACACAGTCTAACAAGATTTTTGGGGGGGGCAATCTTGTTGGTTTATGTACAGAAAAACACTTTGTGAAGCCCAACACTTTGTGACTGAAATGTGTGACCCCGTGGTACATTCACTTGATGATATGATTTCGCATGTATATATGTATAAAGTTTTGTTCTCATATCTCCCTACTTTTCAGCTTACTATCGCTTTGTGGTGCTATTTTTCAACTGCCTGTTGACGTTTGGCTCCTATTTTTGCTTCGACATCCCTAGTGTCCTGCAGGACCAGTTTCAAGGGGTAAGAGATATTGGACTTGTACTGGTTGACTGTACCCTCTATTCCAGTTTTAAGACGAGAGCTAGTCTTCTGCAGCATCTCACCACTTCTGCACATTGACCCAAACGACAATTGAAATGTAGTGTCAAGGGAAATGTAAATACCGTCGTCAGCAAGCTGGTGCAGCAACCACTCACACCCAATCTACATACTTATCATCTAAAGTTTCTGTTTCCGGAGATAAGTATAACTTTTTTCCCTTTTGTCCATCTTATTCCAGAACTTGACTTGCACTAACTCGACAGTGATCAATGGAACTGTGGAATGTGTGGAGGGATTGGGCATGACCCCGCAGGAATATAATCTGCTCTATGCCATCTACGCATGGACGTAAGTAAAAGATAATTGCACCTTTAAAATACAAGTTATCCGAGCAAGACATGCTTTTCCTCATTGCATGGTTAATTAAATATGGCCCCTATCCTCCCAACAGCAATGCCCTGGTTGTAATCATGGCTGGCTTCCTGATTGACAAACTGGGAAACCGCTGTAAGTATGAGTTTGCTGAATGGGACGATATACAGTGATGTGTTTGACAAAGAGGACAGATGAAACATTCTTCTTTTCACTTCCTCTAGTTGGGGTCTTCCTGTTCTCCTTCTTGTGTGTGCTGGGCTCTGCCATATTTGCTCTGGGCTCCCATTTCAAGGGAACGCCCTACCTGCTGCCGCTCATGCTCACGGGACGACTGCTGTTTGGCTCAGGCAACGGATCTCTTACCAGTAAGACCCCATACCATACCCGACCAACAGTGCCTTTGAACCACTGTGTCCTTTCCGATACTGTCACCATGTGTCCCACACTAGCACGGTCCTACAGTGCAACACACACACACATACACACACACACACACACACACACACACACACACACACACACACAAACACACAATATGTCTTCTTCACCTTCCCTTTGTATCCTTATAGTTGTGCAGAATCGGATCACAGCGTTCTGGTTCCGTGGCAAGGAGCTGGCGCTGGCCTTTGGCCTGACTCTGGCCTTCTCTCGTCTGGGCTCGGTCCTCAACTTCTTCCTCACCCAGCGGTTCGAGTCCCAGTTTGGCATGCAGTGGACTCTGTGGGGAGGTAGGAAATGCATGACAGTAATGGCGAGGTGCCTGCCTCCAAAAATGGCAAAAATCTAGAAAATATTGCCTCTGAGGGTCAAGGGGAAAATTAGAGGAGAAACCTGGTGTGTGTCTGCGTGTTTGTGGTGCAGGTACCATGTTGTGTGTGCTTGGCTTCATCTCTGCCATCACCGTCAGCGCCCTGGACAAGATTGGCATGAAGCAGTTAGGGCTGGACGGTGCCATCCAGGATGAGTCACGAAAAGTGGTGAGAAACCGTTGACATTATCGCTCTTGTGATAGTTTTTTGTTCTTCGGTGAAGGAGTTGCCTGTTTCATCTAAATTTTGCTTATTTGCGTGTGTGTTCTGTAGAAAATACAGGATGTGAAGCTCCTCTCGCTTAGATACTGGCTACTGGTTTTAACCATCATGTTCTTCTACAATGGAATCTTCCCCTTCATCGCCGATGCTAGGTATGAACATCGCACAAACATACACACAGAAAAATGCCTAAAACTAAAAGTCAGTGTACTAGTTTAACTATGGTTTAATATCGGTGTCCTTCTTACAGTAAATTTATTCAGGACAAATATAGTGGCTACACTCAGAAAGAGGCAGCGTATATCGCCGGTGCGGTGTATGACAGCTCGCTCGTCCTCTCAGCAAGTGTCGGGATTCTCATTGTAAGTTCTAACTTTTTGCTATCCTGAAGCATGAAAAGCACCCTCTTTATGAATCATAAACCGAATATTATGCAGTTTTATCCTTTGACATTTGCCACGCATGTAGCTATGTATAAAGTAGAGGTTTTTTCTTCATGTTCTAAAACTCTGTGTGTGTGTGTGTGTGTGTGTGTGTGTGTGTGTTAGGACTTTGTGGGTCTGCGCGGTGTCTTTGCAGTGGCCTGTGCGGTCTTCACCCTGCCTGTGTTTGGCCTGCTGGCCTTCACCTTTGTGCCACCCTTGGTCTCCACCATATGGCTGGGGGTCACCTACTCCTTTGCTGCTGTGAGTCACTCACTACACTGCAGCCTTGCCATGGTCTTTGGAGTGTGGATGCATGTGTTGTTCTTGTGTATGATGGTGTGGGCATAGAAATCTTCAACTGAATTACATTTTTTGTCTTTTTCTCAACTGTATTTGATGTTCTTTAGGCCAGTATGTGGCCTTCTATTCCTCTGGTGGTCCCTCAGGCAACTCTGGGGACAGCCATGGGGCTAGCCACCTCAGTACAGATGATCGGCATTGGCGTCTCCAATCTTGTTGTGGGGCAGATTTTAGGAACTAAGTCAAGGTAAGGATTCCATGGTGCTGTGCTGCATGTTGTGTGTGCACTCATGCCTATTTAAAATTGTTTACCAGAAATAAACACAGTTCTATTTTGAGTCAACCAAAACCAAATAGTATGTATGGTACACATGTTAACTTGATGTTATGGTTGATGTGAGGTCATGTGTTTATTTACTCATAAATGAGCATTTAACCTCTTTTAAAAGCTTCAGGTTAATGTATGGTTCAGTGAGTGGGATGTGTTTGATGCCCTTGTGTCAGCGATGCTAAGATCCCAGTGTGGCGCTGGCAGAGGATGATGATCTTCATGTTGGCCAACACCATTGCCTGCATCATCACCTCTGTGGTCCTGAACATTGTTGACCGCCGGGAGGTCAGTCGCACATTTTCAAACCCCAGACATATCACTTCCACAAGTCTGTTCTGAGTCTCTAAATGCTGGTGAAGCAACCATAACCTAAAATGCTGTAGAACATAGACTTGGACAATCCCAGCTGTCAGTGGGACTTGGAGTAGAGGTCTACAGTGCTGTCTGGTTTCAGTGTATATTGTCTTATCTCTCTCAGGGTGGCACTCTGAACAAGACAACAAAGCGGTCGGGGCCCCCGGCTCCCGGTGGCCCCACAGACAGAGAGCCTCTGGTTGAGGGAGAGGATGGCCAGAACGAGGAAGAGGAAGAAGACTCTTAGAACTGTTTGACTAACATTTTTATCAATATGTTTTCATGGACTTCTTTCACAGTCGTCTTTTTTTATGACATCAGGAATTAGAAGGGAAACTTTTACTAGTACCATAATGTGATCATGCCGACAGGGGTGCTTGTAGTGCCGGTATGAATAGGTAAAGGTTTTTGCAGGTCTCTACCCGATACCATGGTATCTGTGAACATGTTATTTTAACCACAGTGGTGGGTGAAAAAGAAACCAAAGACACTTTGAGAACATGAGTTTTTGAACCATATTTTCCGATGACTTTGACTATTATTTTCTGTGTCAAAGAAACATTGAACACAGCTAAACTTATTTTTTTTTCGTTTTATTAGTTGCTAAAGACCATACATTGCACAAAGACACACTGCAATATATATTTCTTTTTGATGCAGTTACTGAGTTTTAGGTGCCATGTGTAAGTTGTGTTGATTTATATAAGGTGAAATGCCACACTATTGAATATGCTATGTAGTGTTTTAGATGGAAACTTTTAAAGGTGAGGTATCCATTTCTAACACTAAAAATACGTTTTATCGTATTTTAGCAGTGTCGCTATAAAAGGGCATCTGAACGTTAGGCAGTGAAAATCTGAATTGTGGTATTTGCATTGCACAAGAAACCATGTTGCTCTCCCTTTATAAGGAAATGGCGATAATAATGCTGTGTTAACCAAGTAAAGAGTTCTCCTTAATTCATGTAAACTCAAACTTCAGACTGGATTTCTTAATCGGATAATGCAGTTTTTGTACTGATCAAACGGGGAATGGTGACATAGATTGGATTATGCAACATAACTACTTATCACCCAATGTATGTACAAACTCATTATAATAAGATTTTCTAGCCCTGCTAGTGTGTGTGTGAGAGTTGTTGTATGTATTAGCCTGACGATTAATCCAATCAAATCCGTCAAAGTCGGTTGGGAAAGATTTCAAGTAGGCTTCCCTGCATGATGGATGGTTACCGGTACCAATCACCCTGCAAAGTTTGAAGTATCTAACCTTACGCAGCTCACGGGAACCATTGAGAGGGAAAACATTAACAACAATAACAACTGTAATCATAATACAGAAGTACATAAAACAGGTACATTCACCATAAGGTTCTACGCCTTTCAGGCTAGGGACCTTAATAATAACTGTGAATTATTGTAAAACTTAACAGGATAACAGTATTGCGTATTGGGAGGCAATCACTTATCATTCATTGCAGCAAGCCAAGATAGTGAGTATAGCTTAACATAACAACTTGCAACTACATAATATCAACGCAAGATGGTGGTTTAAGCCCGTAAAATAGCTCTCGCTTTTCCTTTCAATGGGGTCAAAAACATAAAAAGTAATCATTCAAAAAAAAATATAACACGTGAACCAATAACTCATCTGTTAGAAAGCGCAGCGGACTGGAATATCCAAGACGTGGACGCTGGAATAATATTATTAATAATAACATGACTTTCCAGTAACAATATGGGCTGCGTCTGACGATGCATCATATAAATAATAATAATAACATGACTTTATGGTAACAAATTGTGCTACATCAGACGATGCATAACATAACTGAGTTACATGATATACAGAGAATAGGAGCACCACTTACTCCTTCAACACATTGATACCAATGCTTCCACATAGAGGATTGATCCCGCCCTACACTGAGTTTATGATCTACCAGGAGCTTTATCATGGAGTTTTGCGAATCATTCCGCCTACATGTAAAGTTGTACAATCAAATTGCTTAACAGAGCATGGAAATAATAGATTCTTGCTTCACTAAACAAAACACTTGCACTACTCCACATAGGCTTTTTGAGTAAATTCCTCAAACAATCATCATAGGCAACTTTAATCATATGAAAGCTAGTCGTTTTATACTTCACCCACAGCCTGGCAGTATGCAGACGTAACAGATTTATTTAGGCTTAATCTGAACATATTGAATTTCCAAGCCATATCACATAATGTATCACATAATATAGGGGCCTGCCTGATGTCATCGTCATTACACAATGTATCAGTACTGCAGTGCCCTAACGATTTAGTTTTAGTATAACATCATAACTCCTGCTCCACCAAGTAAAACACAGGGAAGTTAAATTGGGCTATAGCAAATGCACAACTTTGATACAATCGTATTTTACAATCCAATGACATCGAGAGTTGACTGTATCTCATCTAAGCCATTCGCTGATGACTGTTTGCGTAATATACAAAACAAGTCCAGATGTAATTATTTACACTAGCTTTATTTAAAATCACGATTTTTTTTCTCAAAAAAAGATTTTAAAGTCGAGCGAGGATTGACTGCTTTATTCTCCACCATCCCCTTAAACAAAGATTGTATACTCACGTCGGAAGTGATTGAAAGGTTATTTGAAATATTCACATAAACTAACGAAGTTGCACCTCAACATCCAAATATAGGCTGAGCCAGAACATTGACTTGACTTGAGTGATTTTCTGACCTTTTAGATGATTTGAGACTTGCCAGAAGAGGACGCTATAACATAGCCACCTAATGCAGGACACAATAACTGCACTCTTATTTGGACCACATTTTTAATTCGTTATATATCATGAACACGGCGTAGTCTACTACAGATTTGTTTTATTTATACCTGCAGATGTCAAAATTCAAAATGTAAAGAGAACTTTACAAAATACGTTGTTCAACTACTTACAGGAAAATCTAGTTCCCACCTAACACTTGATATATTCATGGAATTTGCTGTTTGCTATTGGACACACAATAACACAACGTCGATATGGGCGGAAACTATGGTAAACGTGTTCGTGATTGGTCACTGTGGCTGGCAGTCATTTCTTGAGTCGCTTGAGCATGTCCCTTTCTCGCCACTGACTGGCTACCCATAGGAGTTTTCTACCAAAATATCTTCCACAACAACGCCGTGGACATAACGGAATGACAAACAGCAATAATTTCCTGAAGTTGGGACATACACTTTGAAAAATAACAGGCGTTAGATGGATTTACCTGAAGGCAATTATTTTTTCTCGTAGCACACCACTTGTTTGATAAAGAGGAGAGACTGCCTAGGGTTGTGTCGTTTGTATTTTCCCTATGGAGGCTCACGGGATCATTGCAGTAAGCGAAAAAGCGTTGTGTCACCTGTAAAACATTGCTGCAATGTTTACACTATACTGGACAGCCTCCATGGCGAGATAATAGAGTTCATTCTAGATCAACTCAGACGTTTCACGACTCATTGACAGAGCTAACATGCCTATTTAATGCGATCGAAAAGTTATCACCAACAGCTGGGCTGGGGGAGGTACCTCCACCACGCAACAAAATGATTAAGATAATCGATAATACATAGCTTTATCGTTTATAGCCCAAGAATGAATCAGTCTTAGTGATGTTCTGTCAATTATGATTCACGGGCAGGTGGACAACAGAGGGATAGATTTTATGTTTTTCTTTATTTGGAGTTTGTAATAAGTTTTTAAATTTCTGAACATGGATCAGTGCATGTCGTTCCAGTGCTTTTGACTCAGATACTCAACGGTGGAATTGCGCAGTTTTTAAGAAGGGTTCACAAGTATTTCTAATCTACCAAGGGTATATTAACCATGTCCTCAAAAGACAACCCGTGTCGAAAATTCCAAGCCAACATTTTCAACAAAAGTAAATGCCAGAACTGTTTTAAACCCAGAGAATCGCATTTGTTGAATGACGACGACTTAAGCCAGGTAAATAAAAAACATTACAGAAAGTATATGTATTTCAACCATGTAAGCATTCAATCGAATTAAGAAACTTCTAATGTATGATTCAGAAGTCACAACCCTTACTGATTGTGCGGGATACCTTCTATGCAGGTTTACAACTAGATTGACATAAAATATGGCATTTTTTGGGGTTAATTGGACGTGGACTATTCGCGTCTCTGATTCATTCAAAACGATGGTTTGCTCGCCAGTCAGTCTTGCTCAATTGCAAAGATCCATAGCTTCTGTAGGACTAACAAATTTTCTCTGACTATTCTGACAGAAGACATGCACATTTCAACTCATTTGACCGAAAGGCTTTCTTTAATCTCTGAATGCAGCTGCCCCTCCAAGGACGTTAACTCTGAGTTATTGTGAAATGGCTTAACAGAGGAAGTATATAATGTTTCCTGGAGAAGTTTATTCTGAAGCATTACATTTCATCATGTGATGCTCAAAGCTGTAAAGTTTTCTTTTTTCTTTTTTTTGTGGAGGATAAACTCAAATGCTTATCCTGCCTTGGGAGATTCCTGACCCTGCTAACCTTCAATCACTAGTAGCAGAGGAAAGTGGGAGTGGCCTTGTCTTTGTCTCGTGTCTGATTATGCTGACCATGGTTAGACTGTCCTAGCTGTAGTTCTGTGCACAAGAAACTTCTGACCTGCACGGCTCTTACCAAATGTGTTCTTGGTCTAACCTTTTCCTCTGCTCTCTCCCAATCCACTAATCCACTAGGCCACGTTCTCGCTTCCCTACTACAGGGTCCTTATGATAGGGGAGAGTGGGGATTGTGACACGAACCCTGACACATTTGACTATTGAAGGGTAAATGTCGACCTAGATCTGCCTAGTCCTCTCAGGGGAATGTGCCCCAGTCTGCCTCTGTGTAGAGTGATGAGCTGTGTTTTCCCGAAGAACTGCTTTCTCAAGTCCTCTTTTTTTGTTAACGCTCATTTTATGCATGAAGGTAGCTATCCCGAGTCCTGACCATCCCTGACTACTCTCCCCTGCACAATTACCATTGGATTAGGAGCTTAATCTGATCTCCCTGCCGTTATCCCAGAACTCGCCATGCTGTGCCCCTGCTGTGCCCCACGATGGTCTCTGTATCAATATTTAATCACAGCGGCACGCGGACATGCAAAGAACTGATTTGGGGCTACGTCCCCCTGAAGTGTGGTGATATAGAGCTTTGTGTGTGAAAAGCCTTGGTGCTTTCTTTGCCGATCTGCAGGTCGTGTCACTGGCCTCACCTCGTTTTTTCCGGGCTGCGTCTTGTCATTAATCCAAGAGAAAGTGTATTCATGTTGGATTATGAAAATGTTCAGCGCACTTAGAATGCACTTCTCATAATTGGTCCTGCACAGTTGTACACTGGTCACACACACACACACACACACACACACACACACACACTTTCCGTATTCACACTGTTCACAATCATATGCATTTAATTGAATTACCTTAGCACACTGTAGTTTAATCCAATTGCTTGGCTTCTTTATTTAAGTGTAGGTAGGGGCTAGCCAACCTAAGCACATCTTATAGCGTTTCACTGTACCATGGTCCGGTCCAATCACTATCAATCATTGTGAATTTCAGAGCTTTAGCCAGATTCCAGTGACGTACCTAAAGATCAAAACTGTTGCCTTTAATTTCTTCTCCTTCTTTCTTATTTTACCTCAAACTTGTGTCATGGTGATGTGAAGCTTTAGTGAAGTGACTTGAACTGCCTTCGTCGTTGTGGCTCCTCACCTTGCTTCTTTTTCTAGACCCTTCAACCCATAAAAATACCCACATAGGGGTCGAATGGAAAATCACATGTGAAGTTCTGTCTGTTTTCCCCCCCCCGGCAGGGCGATGTGGTGCTCTGGAATGCAGCCAGCTGAGCAGCGTAGCCTGTGTGCTGCTGAGTCAAACCAGCCTGCCAGTCGAGAAACATAATAACCTTCCTGTATCGTGGCTTTGCTACTCTTTTTCGAATGTGTATGCTGTCACTTTCAGCATTAATAATGTGGCTTGAGAGGCCAGGGACAGCTTGAATAGGCCACACCGCAGTGGTATTACTGGAGCTGCCCTTTCCCACAGAGCTCTAGCAAATGCATTATTCCCGTATTGATCGGTTGGTTTATGTCCACGTTTTACATTCACAGTGCTTAGTGTTTACTTTCAACTGTGTGTAATTGCTTTTCATTCTTCCCGTCAGGCAAAACCCATATATGGAGGATGGTTGCTGCTGGCACCCGAGGGAACAAATTTTGACAATCCCTTGCACAGATCTCGGGTAAGTGTGCTATCGTTCAAGAGGCAGATGAGATACAATAGCCTTCTCGCTGAACAGGCTTATTAGACACTCTCCGCCATGAACGTGTGTAGTGACAAATCACAGAACCACGCTTAGCCTGCTTTGCCAGGGCTCCAGAAGCCCCTGTCATGGAGTGAGTGGGCAGCTTCCTGTGGGAGGCTTGGTGCGCTCCGCGTTAGAACCCCCCCCCCCCAACCAGACCAACTTCTTCTCTGGGACTAACGAGGATAATATTGACCCTCTCTCTTTGCGCTGGCTCTCCTGGGGTCGGTGCGGCGGCGTCTACCGTGGGGCCACTTCCTCTTTCAGGCCTGACCCAACATGATGGCAGAGGAGGACGTGGGTGTGGAGGAGGGATGGGAAAAAGTTCCGTTTCCCACAGTCCCTTCTGATGGTTTCCATATGGACTGGGGGAGCATCACTGTCAACAGCCTCCCCCTTTGACATCACCACTCGCGGCCTTGTTTTTATGTAGGTTGACCGTTGCATGGACCTCCCTGTCTGGAGAGTAAACAAACACTTTCCACAACTGGTCAGCCCTTAGAAAAGGCTGATCAACCCCTTTTCTTATTGCTTCAACATCTTTTTTATTGCTCCAACAGTACAGTAATTTTCTGATCAAATAATAATCCTAAAGTAATAAAGTAGAAG
>JAVQJS010156410.1:0-11574 GCA_036024795.1 Galaxias rostratus
CCCCCCCCCCCCCCCCCCCCCCCCCCCCCCCCCCCCCCCCGCCCCCCGCCCCCCCCCCCCCCCCCCCGCCCCCATTCTTCACATCTGGAAAACCAACTCACAGTATATTATGTTATAACTGTAGTAAGACACCAAGGTATGGATTGTCCTGGCTCCGACTCAAACTAAAAATAAATTGTCTCATTTGATCATTCCATAATTAAAACAAAATGACCAGTTACATCAGCCAGTCAATGTATTTCTGTGTCTTACTTTACTTGGTGCCCTATTCAAGGGCTCGCATATTGTAAGCAAAGACTGATTAAAAACTGCTCAAGTCCCTTTCATTCCCCAAGACCTTTACAAATAAAAGAAGTGAAGGCAAAAAAAGTAGGCCTACTTCCTTTTTATCTGATATCCAAACAGAATGGAACTCTCCTCTTGAGTGGAAAATATAGCCCTGGGAAAGCTTTGGGTTATTATTGCACATCTATTCTAAAAGTATTTCTAAACAATTCGGTGTTGTGCTCAAACAGAAATCTTATGAATACTTCTCTGGAGCAAAGGACAAAGCCACACTGGGGCTGTACATCTGTGAGTTTTGAAACAAAGGTTTGTTTGTGAGCCTCAATCACTTGTGCTCATGAAAGCAGACACTTACTTGAAAAACCTTTTTCAGGGGAACACTCTAAACCTACATCCTGGGATAAATTTGCACAACGCAATACAGGCTTGATTGTGTCGGAGGCTGGACACAGGACGCATACAAATAGAACCCCCTCTTCATACAAATGAAACCCCCTTTCCTTGCATGGCTCAGTGGCTAATGTACAATAAATCAACAAAAGAGGGCTTTAATACCACCATTGGGCTGGTCTGGGGCTACTGTTATTTTATCTTTTTACAGTATTTAATTGGAAGTTTTCCCTGAAACCTTGCACCCTGCTTCCAAATGACTTTACCCAAAATCTAAGAGGAGATTGATAAGAATTCCGTCCCTCCCTCCCCCTTCTCCCTTTAAGTTACCCTCTCCTTTGCCTTTCAGGAGAGAGCAAGTTTTTGCAGAGGGAGAATAAAGTTACAAGTGTGTGGCATTTGGTGGAGGCAAGATGAAATTGGAGGCACAGAGGGACGGATAAGCACAGGCTGGGAAAAAGGGGAAGTTGGCAGTGGCAGTGGGTCAACAGCGTGCCTCAGAGCCGTACCACTGCACCAGGTGTCCACTTAATTCAAATGATACTATTATTCATAGACTGAGGCAGAGTATTGAGCCCCCCTCATTCCCAAATAATTTGCAACTGAATACAGATATAATCCTGGAAATATAAGTCTCCATTAAGGCTATCCCATTTAGCAAACAAGGGTGCCTTTGTGCAACATGTTGTGTGTATAAATCACTGTCTGAGAAAAAAATAAGGGTAAAAGAAAAAAAAACTACCCAAGACTAGACTTGAGATTCTCCTCACCATTAGAATTTAGAGTCTGTTAGTTCTCCGAATAATTAGCATTTTATCATTAAGGATTTAAAACGTGTGCTCTGTGATGTCATGACTACAATTTAATTAATTTCTAAATAGTTTCATGTTTTTTCTTCTCTTTTCCTGTATTTCGTGGCATCATAGACAAGTAAAAATTCTCAGAAGTACATTATGCATTCCCTACAAAACAGATTAATTTATTTTGGGATTTTTTACAACATTTTACAAAATATACATTAGTATGTTCTTATTTCTGGGGCAGGAAATATATAAGCTGTTTTTCGTTTCAGCCCTGGGACTGTAAAAATAGTAAAGGTGCAGGAGGAGGATGGCCTTTGTTGCTATAAACACATACAAACATGCACACACGCACATACATACACTTCTAGGCAGTGTAATTCCCCATCCTTTCACTATCTTGTATACAGTACAATACAGGAGCCCTGATGGGGATATTCTAAAGTTCATCTTACAGTAAATCACTGGATCAATACAGTCTTGAGCAAGAAGAAATGTCTTAGAAAGTGGTGCTTCAATGTTACAATACCAAAGGCAAACAGGGGTCTGATCCCTTCAGCCAGTAATTGAATGGTGTAAAGACACTCGCAGACAATAACCCATAGGGCTCAAATAAAAACACTTTTCTGACTTAAGACCAAATTGCCATAAAAAGATATTGAAAAAGTAATTATACCTCTCCTCACTTTATGACCAAAATACAAAATGTTTTCATTTGAAAAAACTAAATGTTGTGACAACAAATTACAAAATTTAAAAAATGTCTTTAATTAAATATGACTGAATAAATGGCAATTAACTCTTGAAATATACTCCCGCATACATTATAAATACTGTATGGTGTATTGCTGTTTTGCATATAATTACTGTACACTTTATGCTTAATTACATTGTAATAAAATCAAGAAGGTAACTCTGATTCCAGTGTAATTATAATACAAATGTTTAATTTCGAACTCAAGGATTTGACATTTATTGCCATGCATCAGCTACTGTGCGTGAAACGAACCACCAAGCGAGCTACCTGTTAATGCTGTACACTTAATCAATCAATGCAAGAGTCAGTATTAGCCTGTGATTGGGGCAGAATTCAGGCAATCCATGTGTGTTTAACCATTGACTGTTCTCAATACTGCCCAGGTAATATTTTCTCCCCCACTAAACCATGTTTGATGGCATGCAGTTTGTAAAAAGTCCCAGCGTGTTTAATAAATGATGTAATCAGTGCTTCAGGTGTTTTTCTTACACAGTGAGCCTTAAGAGTTTGCATTAAATTAAAAATGGTTCAGTGTTATGAGCACAATGACTGAACAAAACTATTCAATAAAATTCACAATTAATACATTTGCTATATACACAGTGTATATAAACATAAAAAGTGTATTGACTGCACAATTTGCTACGCACGTTTGAGAGCTTTTTTTTTATAAAGTTCTGGTTCCCATGACCCATCACAATACATTGATAAAGTATTCGAGCAGTGATGTATGAAAATCTGGCAAATAAAACTTTTGTCAAGCCACACTGGCTAATTATTTGACAGATTGGCACCCTGTTGTGTGTGGGTACTGCAAGGACCCCCTCACCCATCCCCCACCCAATAAAAAAGCCACTTGCAGAAAAAAATTCCTTTATAGGCTCCTTTTCTATTCTTTGTTAGAAGATTACATTTTTTCACCACATTTTGGAATGGCAGAACGGGGGAGAACTGTGGGTTTTTAGAGAGGGCTCTGTGTGCACAAGCAGTGACAGAGGGGCCAGGACAGCAGTCAGTAGCAGACAAAAAAGACTTTCTCAAGCAGAAATATTTAATCTTCTCAGAGAAAATTAAGCATAGTATAAAAAGAAGGGGGGGTGGGGGAGAAGCCAATCTTCCACAGGTCCCCTCACCCCTCAGTTATTTGTTGAAAATATTGATGGAATGCGTCTGCATGTTTAATTGATATGCATTCTCACGTCTTTTTCCTGTTAGTCTGATAGCTGACCATGATGTCATCAGTTAATTTCTTTTGACAGTATGGAGAACCAGCTCAAGTGGGTTGCAGTGGTCCACATGTCAAATACTACACTCATTTCTTCACATGAACATTATATTCCTTATTCTGGCCAGTCGAGAGCAAGACACACAGACATAGAACACAGATACAATGTGAGAACAAACACTTTAGAGCCACCACACAACACTGCATAATCAATCAAGCCTGCTGGATGTCCAGATACGGAGCGGGATGATACCCCTAGCATCTGGCTACTAAGTAGTGTGGACCCAGAGTGAGAGCATCTGTGCGGGCTCATTCCTCCCCTCATCAGGCTAAGGTTGAAAGAACACCTGGCACTGGACCAACTGAGAGGTGGCTGGAGTATTCACCACACAACGTCCCCCTGCACGAAAGGTAAAAAAAAAAAAAATCCCAGGAATCTAGCTCACACGCAGGCCCAAAGCATATGCTCCAAAACACACGTTCCACTCACCGTACAACTTACAAATAGTGCTGGACAACCATCTGAACCTTCTACTCAGCTGGACCACATTAGTCGTTGGACATCAGACATTAGTCACTCCATCGACTACTATGGTAACACGATGAAAAACATAAAGAGAAGTTACAGTAAATGGCTACTGCGGGCCCTCATGCAAATCCTTTGTAATAAATAATGGACATATCGTTCTTGTTAACCTGATTATTTGTATGGGGCTCACACTCTGACCTTTTCACATCATCATGCCACCAGCTCCAAATCATGGGTTCTGATGTCCACGTTAGACAAACACTTACACAAACAAATGTCAGCACACATTGAATAAAACTCTGTGTTCTTATCTAACAAAACCATATCGCAAAGATAGAGGGGGTAAGGTGGAGAGAGACACTCACAGAGGGAAACACGCTCAATGGCAATGACACTGTTGACTTCAACCCAGGTCGAGGACACCAGCCTCCACAGCCGGCCCTCTGTTCAGACCCTCACCAGTGCATTGAATGTATCTCTGGATGTTTTGTTTTGTCTAATGGCTGGGTGTCCGCTCGTTCATCTGTGTCACCACCACTGGCCAAGGCGGGCTTCCGGCAGGGGTCGGGGAAAGGGACGAGGGGGGCGCATAGAAATGAGAGCCATTCATCCCCCTCCACCCAGACTCCCCAGATTGGCATATGGCATGGCATTGTCCTTGGTCACTGAGCCAGAAGTGATGCAATTTGTTGGCATGTCCTGTCATTTCACAAACTACCAATCCCACTGAGGCATTCAGAAAACAACAACACCAGACATGGAAGGGCAGCCAGCGGCTCGACTAGAGAGGAAGACATGCCAGAGCATTTTGAGAAAATGTATCATTCTCCAGGTTTCTTAAGACACAAAATAAGTCAACAAACATGAAGTGTGTCTGACAATAAATCCTGAAAACTTAGAAGATGCAATCTGTAAATCTAAATTAATCCCCATTACATAAATTTGCATGTTTCGTTCCCAAGCCAACGGAGTAACATTATGTTGTGCAACTGTCCACATTGAAAAATAGGCAGATACTTTAACATTGACAACAAACTGGACTTTAAAATTGAATCAACTTAAATGTGATGAAGTATGTCAAGTTCAACAATAATTGTAAAATTAAGTTAAACTGTTAATACAAATTTAAGTTCTATCATAGTGTGACATCTTTTCCTACTGTTCTCCCAAAACATTATCATGTCTACACAAATTGCCCTCAAATAAATGAGAGTTATACGATTTTGGATGTGAACTGTGTCCACTTCAGGCAAACATTTGAGGAGGCTCAAAAAGAATAATGAAAACCACATGACAAATATCATTTCCCAACAGTCACACCATAAATGAGTCTTTGTATCCTCCAGTTTAATCCTCTGATATTGACCCCAAGCTGTCCAATGTTTAATTAGCTTGCAAAAAGACTTAAGAAGGGAGACCAAATCTTCAAAGAATATGGCCACTGCTTTGTGGAACATAAAATCCCCTTCCAGATCCCATTGTCCAGAGTTTGCTCATAGTTGACCTCACCTTCTGGTGGGATCTCCTGTTGAAAGGCATGGCCGCCTCTAACCAGCCGCACAAAGAGACTTTTGCCTCCAGGGAGGCCCTGGGCTATCAGTGGGAGATGCTGGGCTACTTCACAACCCAGGGATGTTGGATTTACTGCTCCTCTTACCTCTGTGGGTAAACAATCACTTCATCTTGACTAACAATACATTGATGTGGCCCTTGCCATTTTTGCTTTCATTGGTAGATGTTTTATAACACTTACTGGGGGATATCTGTGATTTCAATCTTTCAAGTTGGCAGAACCAACATCCTGTTTAAAGGTGTCCTGCTTTCAAATGTTACATCTAACTGCCTAACGGCTCAGAGGACGTAAAACAATTATTTTAAAACGTGTTGCCCAATGTGCCAATAAGTGCTCGCCAAAATAAAATGCAAATCACATTCAAAGGAAAAACTAGAGGCACATTTATCTACCTCAGAACAAGCACTTGTATTCCAAGGCAGATCCCCTCTGTCATCTCCGATGTTTGAAATCTGCTTTCAAACATCAAATTGTCCCGGAGCCTAGAAGAGATGACAGGCCCCCAAAGGGAGATGGATGGTGGGACATTGTGACAGAAGATTTAATGGGCCACCCCCAGAGCTGTTTTCTTGACACCTGGGCCACAAGAGCCAATCACCTTGTCATGTTTTCCCATCAGGCATTGAATGACTGAGGTCCTATGACATAATCTTCTCTCTGCTGTGCACTCTGCAAATATGATTCCAGTGTCAATCTACGGCACAGCAACAGGTCATAGTTTATTGTCCAGCCTCTGAAAGGTATGTTGGACTTGATGTCATTGCATCAGTCAATCATCGCAGGAGAAACACACTTTTGGCAACACATTCCAAGTGGGCTTTACTCTTGTCGCCATTTCTGCTTCTGCAAACAACCTCTGGCATGCCCATCTGAAAGTCCAGGAGATGACTTCATTGATGATATTTGCTGTCTTGTCTGGTGCGACTTTTCCCCAGTCTCATTTCCTGTATGCCCATTCTCAATTAGGAAATGTATTGGCATCCTAGGCGTGGTTGAAACATACTGATGATGTCATCGCTGCAACCCATAACCCTTAAATCAGAACAAAATGCATCAATCATCCCACAGATGTCTCCTTCATTTGATTAACACATAGTCCATATGGCGTTGAAGTAAATCAATCAGCAAATGTAGCCCTGAGACACTCCTCCAGTGTACTCTCAGTTAGGAGAAATTGGGACAAACATGCAAGTATTTTAAATTATTACTTTCAGTAATACCTATTGATATTTAGGGAAAGTTGCTGCATTACCTCTACACTAATGAATACAGAGTGGTTACTAAGCTTTTGAGACAGCTTGATCAACATATTCTTCACAAATCTATGTTCAATTTGTGAGCACATTCATTTGCATTTATTATGACAATAACCACAGCTTTGAGCAACTGCTCAAAGCAATGCGAGGACTTTCATGACACTAAAGGCACTCTGGGAGGTGTCCCTAATTTTCCAGACAATGAGGCAGTATTGGTCTGATATGAAGAAGACCTCAATGCTCCCTCTCTGCATATCAAAAACAGACGCTCTTAGGAACACAGAATGAAGCTCACACCGTCTCTCATCCTTCATCTGAGGACTCAACCGACCATTATACTGATTCAAATATGATGTATAAGATCATGTTAATAAGAATTTCAGGTTTAGCCTCTCTACCAATTATCACTGCGCTGCTTCTCCATGTTCAAATGTATGACCTGGTGTTTCAAGTTCCTTCTATTTGTTTCCCTCATGTTTCTTTCTCAACATTTCTTTTAAGCTGGTCAGACCCCTGCATTAGTCTACCAGGTCTAATTAACATGTGGGTCCAAAGCAAAATGAAAGAACGAGTTCTTTGCTCCTTGCTTACAATTAGGTAATAGGTATTCTGCTTATTGGCTGATCAGGAACCTTTGAAGCATTTAAACATGGAAATCCCAGAGTTTGACTGTGATAAGCAAGCACACCAAAGCACATTGTACACTTACATGAGATTGGTTCCTAGTATGACGTTAAATAGGATAGATGGTGTTCTGCTTTTTTAACCAGACTTACTTTCAATTATTTATCTATATTTTACATAACATTATTTAAACTTTCACAGTGATTTATTCTTGATTAAGGGGTATAATTTATTCTTTATCTCAATTTATTGATAGGGTGTCTCTGTAAACACTTGTATCGAATGCAATGGCAATGTATACAATTTATTGTCATGCAAGTGTGTCTGGTGGGTACTTGAAAATGCATTAACCTACAAACCGGGGGCATAAGCATTAGAGGTTACATGTAAAACCAATGAAGCACTTAAAAGCCCTGATCCCTGCAATGTTTATGAGTGTACCCTCTTCATCCTAATGCAGCTTTTAGATGACGCTAATAGATCACAGGCCGGTGTGATCAGACAAGGTAATGGAGCTTTGTCAAAGCCTGCTGAAAATGACTGGAGGGCCACAAACACACACACACACACACACACCAGCACACACACACACACACACACACACCAGCACACACACACACACACACACACGCACGCACACGCACCAGTTTACTGTCACTATTATCTCCCAAGGTCACGGCTAACGAGGGCGGCTTCTCCACGCCTGCCCTGCGCTGATTGACTCTCCATTTAAAGCACCAAACAGGGCCTGCTCAGCGATTCAGGCAGCAGCCCCGGCGCCTCGCCCAGGCTCATGAAAAGATATATTAGCCCCGACGCCGCCTTGTAAAGCAGGCCCGGTCCGCGGTGCTGTCGAGACAGAGAATGTAATTAGTATTTTTTGTTGAACGCGTTTTCCATTCTGTTGCCAATAACATTGGCGTTTCAGGCTTTAAAGTTATTGCGCCGTGAGTTCAGTAAATCCGCCAACTTGGGATCGTTGTTCTTTTTTTTTTGTGGCAGTGAACAGGGAATGTGTGCCTGCACCATACAAATCCTACAATTCACACTAGATGCCTGTAGAAGTTGCATTGTGCTAGATGAAATTAGTTATGTTTATATTTTCATGCAGAGTACATACTTCTCTTTCAAGTGATTTTATGTTTAATGAAGAGAGCATTTTTATGGTAAATAGAGGGTTCCTGCTTTTCAATATGCTGCTAGTCTTTGATGTATACTCCAATGCTCCAAGAACTCTAGCACTCCGGGGGAATTCAAAATGATTCCACGTGTAGCATTAAATCATCAAGTATTGGATTATTCCTTTCCTTGTTTCATTTACAGTTAAACATTCCTTTCACAGTCTACCAATGACCTTGAATTTGTCAATGTCACACGCTATGTTTATGAACGGTCCAGAACGTGTCCAGGCCACAGAATAGATTTGAAATGTAATCAGCCTTCACCTTCCCGAAGCGCATTTCGCTTTGACAACATTCCGGAAAAACCTACAGATTCTGAATGTGTGTTCTTTGATTTATAGTTATTCTTTGCATACGTCTTGAAGTTCTAAATGTATTCATCTAATATTATAGAAGTGGATTGGTTGTGGGTGGCCTTGTGGGTAGGGCAACTACCTAATGAATCAATTCATTAATGGATTACCTAGTGCCCGAAAGGTCATGACTTCCCACTGGGAATTCCACCACTAGTATGCCCTTGGGCAGGGCACTTAACCCTTATTTGTTCCAGTTGGGATGAAATGACCATAAAAGCTTCTGCTAAATGATGTAAATAGAGTTGGGCTGAATTCATATAGTTTTTTTACGGCGTGACCTCTTGTAGGTTTTGATACTCGAAACCAGAGTTGTCCTACAATTGGTTTGTTTTTCAATGAGGAAAGCCCTCGAGTGCGTGTCGACGAGCGTCTCTTGAAAGGTATTATTCCTATGTGTTTAACCTGCCTTCCTTTAACTTGCTACAATGCACTTCTTGCGAATCCCCTCAGCATGCGTGTTACCCTCCCTCAATCCCACATGGATCCCTATACGCCTAAAGAGCAGCAAGCTCATAGGCGCCACTCCGCAGGACGCCAATCAATTTGTATACTGAAAGAGCACTTCATCTGATAATATCCCTGACAGGAAGGCCTCGCTTTTATCTGGACCCAGCACAAACAAAGTCGTTGAGTAATTAAAATAACAAGCATGCCGTTTATTCAGCGGGGACCCCCGTCAAGAGCTTTTTCTGAGGAAACTAATCCAAGTGCGCGGAGACAAGGGGACGTATAAGATCTGTCGGACTTAATCAAGGCCGTTGATGGTTCTCTAATGAGGGCGACGGTTCAGTCCCCACCTGGGTGCATCCTTGTAAGGGTCCTCAGCTCCGTTTCAGAAACGTACGGCCGTGCGTGGCTGGATCTTAGGCCCGCAGAGCCTGGACCAGCCTCCCCGCCGACCCGCTGCCCGCGGACCCGACGACGCGCCACAGTTCTACAGCCTTGTTCTCCGTCGAGTCCCGCTCGACGTTCAATCCTCCCGGGCCGAATGTTTGTAGCATCACGGGCCGACGAATTTACTCATTAGTCAAAGGTTGACAAATACAGTTGCATGGATTCTCGATAGAGTTTGGTTTTTCTGCATTAATTCAGAAAATCCTCAAAGGTAGACCTGTTATTTATCATGCAAAATACATGCAGTATTTTTTGTAAAAGAGAATGACTAGCCAATTTTAGAAGCTAATTAGTCCCTTATCAATATGCATGAACACATTTAGAAAAACTCTTAATATCCTTTTGGCAATATTATCCTGTGGACATTTTAAAGCGGTTATCCGTGCAGTTTGAAGAACATGTGTTAGTTATAAAATCTAGTCATAACATGTACACAAAGTATAATCCAAATAATTACAAGCTTGCCCATTGAAAAGTGTAATATTTTCATTTAGCGGTAGAACTAAATATTGGTGATTCCAGGCTCACAATAAGACGTCGCATGGAAAGCACATCGGACCTCAGCCAAGTCGTACTCAGCCGTACTTTGGCCCAGCACTTAGTCAGATGGAGGGCGCTGTGTGGAAGGGGACCATCATCCATTGAAGCCACCTGGTGATTCCCCCCCCTAGTCACCTCCCTACTTCCTCTCAACCAGCTGCTCCCCGCACTCCTAATCAATCAGAGCCATCCACCGCGACCTTGACTGGCGTAACCACCTTCTCCTCCTCCTCCATTTGGGCCGTTTGCGGCCCTACCTTCCCTCCTCATTCCTTCTCATTTGGACAGGCACCTGTGCCCAGAACCCACGTAGAACTGTTCTGGCCCAGGCTGCTTATGGGAATCGGCTGTCGCTGCCGACGCGCTCAGACAACTGGCCAATGCTTGGCTGGCTGGGGCCGACAGCCGCCTGGGTTGTGAGTGTGCCGTGGGGTGCGACGAGGAAGTAGTGATGCGAGCACCCAATAACTGATTATTGCAGATTTCTGTGAGTAAATGTCTACTTATTCCAAAAAGAAAAGTTTAGTGTACTTACCTCAGTAACAGTCCCACCCCCCCTCGCTCTGCCATCTCTCTCTTTCTCTCTCTCTCTCTCTCTCTCTCTCTCTCTCTCTCTCTCTCTCTCTCTCTCTCTCTCTCTCTCTCCCGTGCAGATCTTTGATAGCAGCAAAGCAGCAACCAGTTTTGGCAGGACATCGTTGCCTTGGTTACATGACAGGATGCTGTCTTTGTGCTTTCAGATATCAAAGGGTATGTGGGAGGCCTGCTGTTGCACATGGACAGCAGCTATAGCTGTCCTTTGTGTGGAACTGGCCAGGTTAGGGCGGCTGGAACGATGTCCCCTTCCCTGGCCTCGGTCTAACAGGGCTGTGCCCCGTGAAGGTGACCCTCTCCCTGGGTCCCCTACACGGCCGAGCCAGTGTGTCGGTTCCTGGAGACGACATGGTCTATTACCCACTTTAATGATGACCGCTGCCTTGTCGACTCTCTCTCACCACCCCTCCTCTCCTCCTCCTCCTCCTCCTTCCCAGTAGAACCCCCCACCCCATCTTCACATCACTGTAAACCCTTGTCTGTGTGTGTGTTTGTGTGTGTGTCTGTTTGTGTCTGTGTGTGTGTGTGTGTGCGTATGTGTGTGTGTGTGTGTGTGTGTGTGTGTGTGTG
>JAVQJS010156456.1:0-13862 GCA_036024795.1 Galaxias rostratus
GCCAGGCGCATTGAGGAGGCGGTGTGTGTTTGTGTGTATGTGTGTGTGTGTGTGTGTGTGTGTGTGTGTGTGTGTGTGTGCGTGTGTGTGTGAATGTGTGTTTGTATCTTTGTGTCAATGCCAGGAAGATGTTTGCGCACAATGTCTCTGTGTGCGTGTATGTGTGTGCGTGTGTGTGTGTGTGTGTGTGTGTGTGTGTGTGTGAGTGTGTGTGTGTGTGTGTGTGTGTGTACGTTTGAGAGTGTAGCCAGGCATTCCAATCCCTGTTAACCAACCAGCAGCCAGTCAGCCAGCAAGCTAACAGAACAGTTAGCTAGCCAGCTAACCAACCAACCAGCCAGCCTGCTTACTCTGCTGTGCTCTGTGTTCTCAGTGTAGGTTGTTAGAGGCACCATGCATGCTGCATCTGATGCTGTAGCAAGGCAGCGTGGGATGTCAGCTTATTGCTTGGTAAATTCCCCTAGGCGCTCGCTACTGAGGGTTCATGACTCAGAAAAGATACATTATCTGAAACTCCAGAGCTTTGGGTTAAATACTACAAACAATTTGGTTGTAAAACAAACCAAAACTGGGACTTACAAATGTTTTTATACAAATGAAACCTTAAGTAGAGTGATGTGTCTATTCAAATAAAACCTTAAAAAAGAGCTAAGGTAAGCGAAACCAAAATATGTTACTGACAATAAATGTATATTATCCAATTGGAAAAGCCAGAACATATGCAATCAGCAATTCTAATTATTCTACATTATGATCACCCAAGACCCACGGAGCAACCAATAGAACGCTAGAAAACATAACGTGTGTACATATGTAATCAAAGCCAGTGTCAGTCAGTCACTCCATATCATTGCATGCGTCCCATAAACACTTCAAAGGCTATCAAGGATCTGTGTGTGTGTGGGTGTGTTAGCTTGTTAGCTTAGCATGCCAAGTTGACCAACGCGTCCATGCCTCGTTCCAGACTGAGCGACCCCGGATGCCCACCTGTTGGCGCTCTTCTTCAGGGTCTCGATGTCGAGCTTGCGGAACAGGAAGCCCTCGTGGTGGGCGGTGTGGGAGGGCGGCTGTGGGACGGAGGGGCTGCTCTGGCTCTGAGCCGGGGCCGAGCGGGAGCGCCGCGTGGTGGTGGCCTCGCCTGGGTTGTCTTTGGGCCGGGGTCTCCGTCGCGGCTTGGGTCGGTCTCGGGCACGCGGCCGTTCGGGACGACCCAGGGAAGAGGATTTCTCCGGAACACCGTTGGGCACCCGCGGGATCTCACCACGAGCCTGATGGGGGGGAAGTCAGGGAGGACACACCCACACAAGCACACACACACACACACACACACACACACACAGTGGTTAAATCTTGAAACAAATACTGAGTAAGTGGTGGACAGTGTGAGTTTATCCAGGAGGTATGAGTCTATGCAGACCTGTGCTGCTTCTCTCTCCTGAAGTTGCTCCACTATGTCAAACAGAGTCGACCTCTTCTCTCTGCAGTCAAACCAACAAAACACAAATCACACGATTCACTTTCTGTGTTACAAAACAATCCTTTTACCTCAGATTTTTGTATTGCGCGTATCTGTACGCCAGAGAAGCTAAGATGAATAATGTTAATGGTAATAATACATAATAATATTTTTTCTTCTTTATTCCCATCTTTACTATACTTTTCTATTGAGGTATCTCTCCGACCTAAAAAAAACAACCAAAAAACAAACATAAAAACATCTTACAACAACTTTCAAAACAAAAACAAAACCAGCAGGCAGACATTAGTGGAGTCTCACCCTCCTCCTCCGCCTCCTCCTCCTCCTCCAGAGCGCCGGTCCGAGTGCTCCTTGCCCGTGTCATGCTCACTCGACTCCTGCCTCTCGCTCCGATGGCGGTCCCGGTCCCTCTTCCGGCCCTCGTGTCCATGCCCTTCGTGTTCGCTAGACGTCTGCCTTTCCAGTGTCCGCCTCTCGTGGCGCTCCGCTCGTTCCCTCCACACCTTAAAGAAACAGTGGAAAAGCACGCCTTAGAGCTTTGTGGTGTAGGTGCAACGATTATCACTGTGCAGAATGTTTACTATGTCTTGGAGTGGCCAAGTCAAAGAACTATTGCGATCATAATGTTCAGTGTAGAATCTATACATATCAAAAGAATATACCAATGTAGGATATATCAAGTATCAAAGCATGAATGTATTTGTATTTATAAATACATTCTTTCATTCCTTGTCTTGCCGTTTGTATTTTATGCTTTTCATTTGTGGTAGTTTTATGGTAAAAAAAGTAAATAATGAAAGAATAGAATAAAGATCAATGCATGAATGAATGATTGAATCCACCCATCCACCCATCAACCATCCATCCATCCATCCATGAATCACCTCCTGTGACAGATCATCTCTCCTGGACCGGGTGACCTGCTCGATAGTCAGCTGTTTTTTAGATAAATCAAATTGTCAATTGACAAATGCACGAATGATTGACTCTCTTTCCATCTATACATCCATCCACACGTCCATCTATCCCATTCATATAACCACACATCTGACAATCACCTCCTGTGGCAGCTCGTCTCTCCTGGCCTGGATCAGCTGCTCGCTGGATAGCTGTTTCTCCAGCCTGGACTCCCTCTCCCTGGGCTGGCTCTGGGGCTCCAGTAGGGGGTCCGTCCTGCTCACTCTACCCCCGCCTCGGGCTCCCCTGGTGGGCTCGCTGTTCAGCCTCTCCCTGCCCATCGGTGGGGCCTCCTGGAGCACCACTTCGGCCATGACGGCCACCTCGGGTCTCTCCGTGCTGATCTCCCCCATCATCTCCCTCTCTCTCTCCCTCTCACGCTCCCGGACCCTCTCCAGCCGGCTGGCCACCAGCAGGGGCGTGACCACATCGTCGATGTGTTTGATCTTGGGCTGACGGAGGTACGGCGACGCTTTCGCTTCCAACGCCGGCATCACGGAAATCGAAGGCATCGCCGCTGACGATGGCGGCATGTGACTCATCACGTTCACCACGGTCTCCCTAGCGACGGTCGCCGCCATCTCCCTTGCCTCGCTCGCCCGCGATGAGAACTCGCTGGCGGCCGACATGGCGGCGATGGCTGTTGCCACGGCAGCGCGAGCAGAGGAGGAAGGCGTGGCGGCAGTGGCGACGCCTGAGGAGGAGGCGGCCTGACCGAGCCCCGCGGCCACGCCTACGACCCCCCCGTGCCGCGCCTCCAGGGCACCATGCCGGTAGCTGGAGCCGTTCATGACGGGGGTGTAGTTGGCCACCATGGAGCCCAGGCGGCGAGCCACCGAGGATGGGGACGGAGAGGCGGAGGCGGGGGACGGGGACGGAGGGGAGCACTCGTTCTGCTCATAGATGGTCTGTCGCATGAGGGGGGAAGCCGGGGAGAGGGGGAGGCGGGAGGGCACGGGGATGGAGTCTTGGGGATCTAGGAAGACTTTGCGACCCAGGAGAGGTGTTGGGGGCAGCTTGCTCTGCTCCGCTTTGAGCTTCTCCACCTGGTAGAAGGAAGAGACAAAGTACACAGACCCAACCCAACCAACTATTAACAAAGGAACTGTTCATAATAAAGATGTAGAACGTCATATGTTACACAATCTAGATACAGGACACTTTGAATGAATTCACTGTAGTGAATTCGTTCCCCTTCAAAGGAGAAAAAAACATCTGCTAAAGTGCAACATGAATGCTAACGTGCAACGGTTGACATCCTTAGCTGCTGTGAACATCAAAGCATGCATTCTCCGTTTCTGAAACAGGAAGAGCCGGTTACCGTGGTGAGTCGCCGTAGTGAGCTGAAGCGCTCCTCCCAGGTGGCGGCCGCCTTACGGAAGGCTTCGTGGCGCCGGATCAGCTGCTCCACCTCGTCCACGCTGCCGCCCAGCTCCTTGCTGCTGATGAAGGGCTCCTGAGCCGTCAGCCACGCCTCCGCCACCACCGCCTCCTGGGCAAACTGTTGTACCTCCAACACTGAAGGGGGGCGGGGTTAGAAGATTTTTAATCTGTGTGTCCTCTTGTGTGGGGCTTAATGTGTGTTCATTCCTGTGATTGCTTTGGTGTGTCTTCTTGCATATGTGTATGTACGAATATGTGACCGAGGGAATGAGTCTGTGTGTGTGTGTGTGTGTTTGTGTGTGTGTGTGTCGGTGTGTGTGTGTGTGTGTGTGTGTGTGTGTGTGTGTGTGTGTGTGTGTGTGTGTGTGTGTGTGTGTGTGTGTGTGTGTGTGTGTGAATATGTGTGTGTGTGTGTGCGCGCGCGCGCACGTTCGTGTGTACGTTTGGGGCTTCCAGGAGTATTCTCTGCTGTATGAGGAAGCCCACTTCTTCCAGCTGGCTCCGCTGCGGTCGGCGTTAGAACGCTGGCAGAGCGAGCGGGAGGCCGGCGGCGCCTGGCGCGGGTGCGAGTGCGTGGTGGTGCGCGTGGCCCCCGAGCTCGGCGAGAGGATCACCCTGAGCGGGGACAGGGCCCTCATCGAGGGGGCGTTCCCAGAGGTGTGCGACGTCATGGGCAACACGGTCAACGCCGGGTGGAACCACGACTCCACGCACGTGATCCGCTTCCCCGTTAACGGATACTGCCACCTCAGCTCGGTCCAGGTAATGGCTGGGATTGGGGGGGGTAGGACTAACGGCTGT
The DNA here is from genome assembly GCA_036024795.1 of Galaxias rostratus. Lineage (NCBI taxonomy): Eukaryota > Metazoa > Chordata > Actinopteri > Galaxiiformes > Galaxiidae > Galaxias > Galaxias rostratus. The sequence goes on from JAVQJS010156456.1 coordinate 4,619, forward strand.
GAGGGTTGAACACCTGTGAAGATCACCGGGCATTTGAATAGTGTGTCACCCTGCAGTTTGCAGCATGAGGGAGTGTGTGTGCAGATAGGCTTCAAGTGGTTTGAATGACTAGATAGGGCTGTGTTGTGGGTACTGGGGCAAGAATGTAAGCAAAGTGAGTTTCAGGTCAGAGAAGGAGAGTGTTAGATGGATTTGGACGGAACAGAGCGTTTGCTGTTTTAAGCAGAGAGCACGAGAGACAGAGAGGGAGAGTTTGCTGTTTAAAGGGGAGAGAGAGAGAGAGTGAGATGGGTTTTGGCAGAACAGACTGTTTTCTGTTCAAAGGAGAGAGAGATAGAGAGAGAGAGAGAGAGAGAGAGAGAGAGAGAGAGAGAGAGAGCGAGCGAGCGAGAGTGAGATGGGTTTTGGCGGAACAGACCGTTTGCTGTTTAAAGGAGAGAGTGTGTGAGACGAGATGAACTTGGAGCCTTGGGCCACTGTCTGTTCTATTGTTAGCAACACTTTACTCTCGTACGAACGGGGCCTCCGCAGACGGGAGCCCCCTGTTCCCCGGCTGCTCCCGAGTCAGTTCCCGAGAATCCCTCTGTGCTCTGTGTGGCCGTGTGTGACTGGCAGGTGCTGGAGCGGCTGCAGCAGAACGGCTTTCGGATCGCCGGGTCGTGCGGTGGGGGAGCGGACGCGTCGCAGTTCAGCGAGTACGTCCTCCGCAGGGAGGGGGGTCCGGGCCAACGCGCCCCCACCCTCGTCCACATCAAACAGGAACCCTCGGAGTAAGGCTCGCCCCCACGTCACGGGTTCCAGCGCCAACACTGGAACATAGACGTCTCCACGGCGACGCCGGTTCACGCGGCCTGACCCGACGTATAATGGATGGATCCTTTCCTGGGTCCTGGAAGGGGAACATGGAGTCAACAAGGTGCTGAGCCGTGGACTTAACGCCCCTCAAGACTCTCCAGCATTAGCTTGCTTCCATGAAGAAAGCCTGTACGTATCTGTGTTACTTGGTGTGACATAGTTGTAAATACACTGTAGGTCATTGAAAGGCGTGCGTGGATTAGTTTAGTTTACAGTCTCTGATTCCTCAAAGGAATTGTAGTGTCAAAGGTTCTTGCTTCTTACTCCAGATCTAATGTGGGGGAATTGCACATCCAAGCAAGACGGCTTTTGCACCGATAGCTTAGAGAAAAGCACAAAAGCATATTGCACATGCACACACGGGGACACTTATATATACATCCCTGCCTCAACTAAATAGAAAACGTTGTGGGTTGCACCGGTGTTATAAGTTGACCCAATAACAGCACTGACATTCTTAAGGGGGTCGTTGCAAAATGAAGAACGAACACATTAAACGTCCCTTGTGACGTGTGTGGCCTTCGCGGCTTACATACTGTTTCACTCCGATGGGTTCGGCCATATTCAAATGAACGGACCAATCAGTATCCCACAGAAGACATGGGTTTGAACACAGTCTGAGAGGAAACAGAGGAGCAGGGTGTTCAAGTATGGATGGAATAGAAACTGCCTTTGTGCCAAAATGAAATTTGATTCAGTGAATGTAATGTGTGACTGTACTGAACGAAAATGAATAAAGGTTTATTACAAATATTTGCCGTGCATTCCTTTGGCATCAAATACAGGTTAACACCCTAATTGCCAAACCTACTTACACTACAGTTTAATATCCTAATTGTCTACATAAACTACTGCTTAATAGGCTAATTACCTAGTTACACTACAAGTTCATATCCTAATTGCCTACATAAACTACTGCTTAATAGGCTAATTACCTACTTACACCACAGGTTAATATCCTAATTGCCTACATAAACTACAGCTTCACATCCTAATTGCCCGCATAAAATGCAGGTTAATACCCTATCACAGCATGCATAGCTACAGGAGCTCAGTCTGGAGTGGATTCTACTAAATTCAGTAACTCAGACGTAACACGATGCGGTTATTACCTCCTTATCCGGATCTAACCTCACAAAGTACAGAGGAAGCATAAATACGTAAATACACATGTGCTGCACTTGCATATTCATACGGCTAGCGTGCCTCTGTGTTCCTGGATTTGACAAGCTGTCATTGCAGAGACGGAGCCTTTGATCTGAGACAGCAAGCCATCGGGACTGGAAGGTGGTTACAAAGAATAGGTAGCCAGAATAATTCATGTTTCCTTTCTAGATGATTCCACGGTTTAAACACATATCGAAGTCATCATTCGATCAAGCACCTCATTCCTAGAGGGAGCATCAAGTACTGTAGAATTGATCAGGTCAGCAATACAGAATGAACAGCACCCAAGACATTTGAAAGTGTGTTTATCATACTTTTACAATCTTATAAACAAAAGAGAACAGTTCGTTCAGCCTGGAAACAAGCCTTTGAAAATGAACAACAACAAAAAAACGAAAGAGCAAACTTGGATAAAAAAAAAAGGTAATAAAGTGACCGATGGCTTTCAGCTCTTTTTTTCTCCAGATCAAATAATTTTACTAGTCTTAAATGTAATATCTACCACTAGGGCATATTCCTGTCAAGTGGCAGATACATCTCTGCTGACTGTTTAATAGAAAAGGGACAAAAATAAATTAACCTCATAAATGACTAATGTTATTGCGTGTACCATTCTAAGGAACGCAACAAAGAACTATAGGCCTCTTTCTTTTTCTTTTTTCTTTTTTCTGACAAAATAATCCACAGTAAATGAAAAACTGTCATTCTGAGATCGGTGTCCAGTACAAAAGGCACGGTGAGGGAGGGAGGGCCGCTCTACTGGAGCAGGGTTTTGTAGAGGAGTAGGGAGTGGCGCAGGGATGGCTCCTGTTCCATACAAAGCACCAAGTCCCTCAGAGAAACCCGGACCGGAATCGCCTTCCGCGCTCCTGACCTCTGCGGCGCCGCCGTGCCGGCTCCGTATCCGGCTCCGTTCACCTCGAGGACGAATCGAAGGGAAAAGAGGGGAGAGAAGGAGAGATGATTACGGGGAGTGAGAGTCGACTCGTTAGCGCCATCGCTTCAAACCTTTTGGACATCCCGTGCCACTTCGTTTCGCCGTTCCTCTCTGCCAGTACCCAGGCGATGCCTGTGAGAGCAGAAAGGAAGGACCTGCGGCGAGGGTAGGAAAGAAAAGGGAGACAGCCAACACTTCCTTAGGCAGCAGGGTCCTCTGGGTAATGCAGTTCAAAGGCATGGGTAAATATCTGCAGTTTAGAGTTGCCGGTCTCTAGAACCAGTGCCCGCAGGGTAGGGAATTAAATAAACAAAGATTTACAAAGTCATTAACCTAAACTAACAGTCCTCCCGGGTCCTGTGGTTTTTTTCCTGTTTACAGAGAGGTGTTAACGCCACAAGACGGAAAAACGTCACTAACACAGGTGAACATGTGTATGGATCCCGTGTGTGTTGGTGTGTGTACCTGGCTTCCGGCAGAGTCCAGCGGTCTTTTTTTGCGGGGGCCTAAGGCGGCGAGGGCAGCCAGGTTGGCCTGCCGGTGCTGCAGTCGGGCCTGCTCCAGCTTCTGCAACTGGAGCCGGGGTAAGATGGAGAACACAACGTGAAGGACTCTCTGGGTTGCTACCCCAACCGGCTCCACTCAAGACAAAGCAATCAATAATGTCAAGGTCACACACACACCCCCACACACCGGCACATACCCCCACACACACACACGCACGCGCGCACACACACACACACACACACACACACACACACACACACACAGACGGAACCGCGGGCGTTCTCCTTTCGCTCTGCATTCCGACCGCTGCAGGGTGCATTGGCAGCCCCAGAAACGGAGGCTCAATTAAAATGAGCTCCAATTAGCATAGCACCCTCTCTGGGGCTCAGAGGGAGAGTGGTGGGAGGAGGCAGCTCGGGAGAGGTGAGGAGAGGAGAGGGGGGGGTGGCACACGCGCAGGCCAGGCATGTAAATGAACAGATTTTGTTGATTTGAGCGGTTGCGGTGGAGAGACCTCTGGGAGCTTTGCGACCGCCTGGAGCCTTTCGCAGACGGATGAGAGAGAAAACAAGCCTGTCTGCTGCGCCGCGGCTTCCGACGCCACCGTAAACAGCGCCGCCGGCGGCGCCCTTTCATCTTCCTCCCCAATCTTCTCAACCCGCCCCTCCCCCCAGGTAAGAATTGCGCACACACACACACACACACACACACACACACACACACACACACACAGACAAGCCCAGATGCACAGACGATTGGATTACAAAATGAACAATTAGTCTGAAAAAACAGTGGCGTTATACAGTTCCATAAGACCACCGCTTAAGAGTTCATTTCAGCCAAGTAATTTGGAGAGAAAAAACACGGAGACAGAACTTCGGAAAGCTCTACGGTGAACAGAGTCCTAATGCTTGTCGATATTAGAAGACGTCTATGAATGGTAAGTAGGCTGTCTACACTGTGCCACAGTGAGCAGGATTACTTTACAAGATGCTGAGCATACAGACATTCCTTAGCGGCTCACAAAGGTATACTGCAAACACATCATAACACACACAAAAACAGCAACACGAGCACACACACCTCTTTAGCTCGTTGTCTCAGTAGCTGCTGGTCTGGATCCTCGGAGTTGGCGCGACTCTGTGAAGCCAGAACACACCGATGTTCAGACATCGTAACGAAGAGGGACACAAAGCTATCATCACTCCATCAGCTGGTCGTTTTGAAACACCATCGACATCACACAGTCTTTTCCTTGGCTTGCACCCTTCTGGCACATCCCGACGTTGTTGACCCCCCCCCCCCTTCACCGTGCTGTGGCACGCGTGGTTACCTTGGCGATGCGGAGCAGCCTCTCCCTCTCCTCGTCGTCTCTCCTCTGCTTCTCCAGGTGCTCCAGCTGCTCCAGGAAGCGCAGCTGGGAGCGCACGTCACTCACGTGCGTGTGCCTGGGGTCTTCCTGGACACACAGGGACACACGGCGCGACCGTTATGGGACCTTTCGGGTCGAGTGCCGACCGTGAGGTGCACAAGGTATCGGGGGGGTAGGAGGGCAGCCGTGAAAGTGGCCTACGTTGTGGGCCATCAAACGGTGTCGTGCGACCACGGTGGTCCTCTCCAGCAGGCCTCTGAGATGCTCCTGTACGGCGTGAGACACCAGGCTGACAACGTCCGGCCCCACCTCACACACCCCCAGAGCCTCTCCTAGTAGGGGTGACACACAGACCAATAAGCCGGAGAAACGCTATCGCACTGACACTAAGCACAGGGAATACGCTACATGTCACTTATTGAGACGGGAAATATCTTCACTCCACGGTGCTCTCTACTGGTGATCAAGAGGCACTGCTGTCCCAATAAAAAATAAACAAAAAATATGTTAAGAACTATTCTGAATATCGTTAGGTTGACGCACATTACATACTTGAACTGCCGACCACCTACCAGCCCATGTGAAACGCTCGCACCATCAACTCACGTCCTCACAAGTCATGATAAAGACACAGTGTAAAGAGGAGCAGTCGGTGCTGGGGAGGGGTGTGGTAGTACCGGTGTGGAGGATGGAGGTCAGTAGAGGCCCAGGAGACAGGAAGGGCTCGTCCGTGCAGGAGCGCTCCGCAGAGCCCACCATGGCCTGGCTGCCGGCCATGATACGGGCGCTCTCCTCACTCAGATTGACACCCGCCATGGAGGTGACGTCGTTGATGTCATCGTACTCCCTGCACGCACACACACACACACACACACACACACACACACACACACACACACACGCGCGCGCGCGCGCGACGGGCGCCGCCACATGTCCCTTGAAACAGCCGTCAAGACGATAATGTCGGAGAAATAAAGAGAATGATTTGAATAAATTGTATTTATACTTTTTTAAGTTGAATTGTGTACATAACCTGTAGGACGGGGAAACGTTACTGAAGCTCTGCTTAACGACCGCGGCGGCCGACACCGGGAGGGCAGGCCGCTTGAAAACGAAGCCACCTGTAGCGGGGGGGGGGGGGGGGGGGGTTGGGGGGCATTAGTCAAATGGCGGTGCTCAACCAGGTGGCGAGGCGAGCAACGGAGTAGGTGCCTTACCTGTGGGGTTGTGGTGCTGACCAGACTGAAGGACGGTGATTTTATTCACGGCCCTGGTCTGTGTGGACACGTAGACAGGCTTACCGGCTACTCTCCTGGGAGGCTGCATCACCTGGAGGTCACAAAAACACTAGGAGGGGAAGCACAGCAAGACAACATAGCGATTTCAATTCCTCAAAATACTCCTCAGCAGCTATTCTACAAAACCCGAAGAGGTAAGCATTAAACAACATGATTTGACCAATTGCCTTGATCTTCTAGAAACCCAATTCTGTGCCTGGTTGGAAGATCTGTGTGTTTCTTTGCATAAACATGAGCATCCTCTTTCCACAACTAGCATGTGAAATATCATTAGCTCCGAGATTGGTCCCTAACCGAGTTAGGGCTTACCTCCAGCCGTGACATGATGGTGGAGAATGAAGACAAAGCACATTAGTGAGCTGCACCACAGCTCAACTAACCCAATTATTTGCATTGCCCTATCTATTGGATCACTGCAATGCTGTACACGGGGAAAATCTGAATGGAGAACAACTTGTCATATGGACTATTCTAGTTTCTAAAGATCTAGATGAAAATTGCAGAATGCTACAGCACTTTCCAATGAGGGAGAGGTCTTTCATTACGTCTGGGATGCTTACCAGCAGGGTAGCTTTGGAGGTCTGGCCAGAGTTGAGGGGACTGGGCTTGATGTTGGCAGAGAGAAGAGTAGGGACTCGCATGGAGGTCTGCTGGGTCGAGGTCGGCTGGGTTGAGGTCTGATGGCCTGAGGTCTGCTGGTTTGAGGTCTGCCGGGTTGAGGTCTGCTGGGCTGGTTCTTGGGGTTTGGGCAGGTCCACCTGCTGGATGAAGAGCTGGGGGTTTGGGGTAAGCTGGCGTACAGCCGGCAGACTTTTCTACGGTTTTGGAGAGAAGAGATCGGAGGAAAGAGAATTAAACCAAGCCTGTGAGACTGCATCCCAGTTAGGAAAGAGCATCACCTTAAGAAATGGCACCAGGTAGGGCTGAGGAGTTGACTTGAGCTCCTTGTAAAGTTGATCAGTAAACGCGTCCGGTTCAAGACTTCCATCCTGGAGGCAAAGGGGCTAGAATGGTCAATCCTAGAGAACAAAATAGTGGCGCAACAAAATGGAGATAATATGACATTGAAACTGTGAGTTGTTTAAGTTGGTCTTGTACCAGGAGCTGCTTGACCAGTTCCCTGACGTTCTTGGCCATGTCAGCAGACTGGGTGCCACTAGAGGCCAGCTTAATAAGAGTCACCAAAAAGTTCTTGCACTTCTTTACATTCTCCAGTGTCTCCTGGGTGTAGAAAAAAATGGAAACTTGAGATTACATTCACAGCTAAAAACAAAAACGCACGGTTTTAAAGAAGGGTTCTGTGAACTTAGATGTTTAAACTAGTGGCTATGTCTTAGACTTAAGAGTAATCTGACTAACACGTGTCATGGTGGCGTGTGACTCTTTCTGGGTACTGGTCGTAGCTGTGGAAGATGCAGGGACCGACTGAATGACTGGACTGGTCCCGGGCTGAGACGGCGGTGCCGTGAGTAGGCTGGGAGCCTTTCTAATAACCTAGATAAATACCCAAAAATGATAAAGCACGGACACGATTTCAATAGACATACTGTAATAGTACCGTGCTAGGTAGGTGTCGTCCTTACCATGGGTTGCTGGGCGGTGGGTGGAGCAGATACTCTGATCACTGCTGTTTCGGCTTTTTTAACCATGGACACCTACAGCAACGAGTGCTTTGTTTAATACGCATGCACCGAAACATAGAGCGAAACTGCACCAGGCTTACCTGTGGGGATGGTGGTCTGGCCGTGGAGGCAGGGCCACTGCTGGCGCGGGGAACCCTCCCCTGCTGAGCCTGGGCCTGGGCTAGAGCTTGCTGTGAGACCAGCATCAGTTGACCACTGTCACTGCGGATCAGTACCATACCTGTGAACACGTCGCTGTCAGAAAACCCATTCATCCACAGACTTACTCAAACAGCCAAACTAGCTAATTGCACATTACAGGCCTTGCAGAACGACGATCGAATTATCAAGAACATTATACGTCTCCTACAGATAACAAACCTAATTCGTACGCTGACGGAAACTTTGCAGCTAAAATTTAAAAACAGCCTTTAATTTAACAACAGATTAAACAATTATGCAAAAATAACAATTCAAGGGGGCACATAAATGCAGTACCATATGTCTAGTGTTTCTTAACAGTAGCTGAAGTTTTCTTCCACTGCACTTTAGCACGGCTAAAGAATTTGAGTGAAAACAAAAATATAGCTCTCAACTGCGTACAATTTGAGAACAAAGCAAGCCACTTTATAACAAAAGTAAAAGAGTATTCTGTCAACTCAAGAAGTTGTCATAGCTGTTCTATCAGCCCTCGAAGCTACAGTGATGACTAGAGCTTTGCTCAAAGACAAATGAAGCCTCATATGTTGAAAATATCCACCAGGAAAGCTTTAGCAGGTTATATAACAAAGTCTTTCTTGTGAGATTCTACTTGCCTGGTGGAATCTGGAAGTTTGTCGGAAGTTGCATAGACTTGGTCTGTGGGGCTCGTGGTGCTGAGGCTGTGGGCTGGGGGGTTGTTGCTCTTGGCACAGCAATAACCATGCTTCCTGAACTTTGTCTTACTGAAGTCATTTGAATAAGAGGCTGTCCAACCTGCTGAGGTTGCACGCAAATGCCTACTGCTGGAGTGGACCTTTTCACTCCTGCAACCACTGGAGAAGCAGCCTGTGACCCAGTGGCTATGAACTTTGAAGTCGTGGTGACACTACCCTGAGCTGTATGCAGAGATGTGTTTAAGGTGCATGATGGTCCATCGCTTTGATCAGGTGCAGACAATGAAGTGGGTTTTGATGCCACTGCCAGTCCGGGTACAGGTTGAATTTGGTCCAAGTCAGAATCTCGTGTTGTTCCACTGATGGGGCTTGGCACCATGGCGTGGACAACGGGTAAAGAGTCAGTGGATGATTTGGTAGAACTGTTCACTGTCCCGCCATTAAGAGTTTGATCTTTTTCTTGAAGAGATTCACTGGGAATCTGACAAGTAGATGTCAAAGCCCTTAATTAGGCCACTCACTATTATGACCCCACGGCAACACAGCGGACAGACACGGCACGGCAAGTATAAAAATATTTAATATAATGGCCCCGATCAACCACTGTAAAA
>JAVQJS010156466.1:0-19292 GCA_036024795.1 Galaxias rostratus
TTAATGATACACAAAACACCTCGATACAAAAATTCACACAACACAAACACACAGACTCACACACACTCACACACACACACACACACACACACACACACACACACACACACACACACACACACACACAGACACACAGAAGCCTACCAGTAAGCACAACATGTTTCACTATCTTGGAATCACATATTACCACCATGGCAACAGTCGATAGGATCCTTTAGAATAAAAATAGGTTTTAAACATACCCATGGACGCCACATGGTGTAGAACAAAGAGAAAGCAACAAGTGTGAGACAGCCGAAACATGGCCGACGCATTGGGTGAGGCACCTCTCTAGTCCCACAGAGAACAGTTCTGAAAAGAACAGGCAGAAAGAGGGCAATGAACCCGCAGAGAGGGACAGAGAGAGAAAGGGAGAGCGAAAGAGAGGGAGATAGAGAGGGAGATAGAGGGAGTGAGTGAAGGGAGGAGACAGGAAATTTGAAGGCAAGAGTTTAAACTGATAAAATGTTTATTTGATGAAGCAAAATAAGCCAGATAAGAAGCGAAACATTGAGACCGTTCTGAAAGACTTTCCTTAATCCGTCTGTTGGTCAAAAGTCTACATTGGAATGCTGTACTTTATTCTGTCAGTCACATGCATTGTGAAAGGGTTCTGGGTTCCAAATACTTGAGCTAATATTGACACAAGCACATCAGAAGAAGTGTATCTGTCCTCAGTGGTCAACACTTTTGCCAGGGCTTACAGGAATAGTTTGATGTGCGCTGATTGCTTATTTTGATAGGAGGGCAGAATCATGTTTTCACTTGAATCATTTAGTGTAGTTCTAAACGAAAAGGATTTATAATCCTACCCATGGTACTTTTTGGATTACATATTTTAATGAATTATATTATGACCTATTATGTAAGTTCTATGTCGTATGTTTTCTCTTCAGGAATTTGTAATTACATGTTCAGCAAAACATAATTTCTCATTAGGGAAATGACAGCAAGTTAAATAATTCCTGTGAGCCGGGGTGACCTTGGATTGCCAAACTACACGGTTAGAAGAGGTCCCGTGCAACAGCACGGTTTGAGAGTGACACTACGTAGAATCTAAACAGTCCAAGTCCAGTATCATCATAAAAGAAAATTAACATTTGACTCTCTAAATAGTTCACAAAAGGAGTCATAATATTTGACTTCAACAACAGCTATGACACTTGAAGTATACAATCATAAAAAATAAAAATGTGCTTGCACTTTTACTTTTAAAGGACCAAATGACAATGCCCAACATTCTTTGGGAAGTGTTGTTGAGTATGAATTGCAATCAGGTAAGCTGGGATAGCAGTACCACTAGACTGGGTTTTGGGGTTTATCGGACTTGGTGTAAAGAGATAAAAGAAGGAATAGAATAAATAGTCACATTCCTGTGAGCAGATTATCAGTCACTAGAACAACTCTGTAAGATCCATGGGTACTGGAAGTGCAACAAAGGACAGTATGTGCAAGTCATTGGTGTTTATTTGTCTATAAAAGCTAATCAGTTTGACATGTTTGAAATTTGAATAGAGACTGTGAGAGTGGTAAAATTGTAAAATATAGTTTTTATGGATTTCCATAGGCCTTCATGTATTCTTATCATTTCAATCGTTGGTACATTTGATCACCCGAGCAACTTCATATTTCTGATGTTATCTTTTTCATTAAGGGTAACTACGGTCGAATCAAATTGGATAGATAAAATGTCATTGAGTAAAATCTAGTACAGAAGTCCTAGAGGCACAAAAATTTCTCTAACTTGTATCAAAACTATCTATGGTATGTTGACGGAGCTGGCCAAGCTAGCTTTTCAAAAACTCTTGTGGTGGGTCAAATGGCTATGGTCTAGAAAGAGGAAGCAGGCTTTTTTTTTCAAGTGCACTACAGTGAAACTGTTAGTCTGTTATCACCCGATTTGGAACACAATAGGCCTATTTGTTTGATTACTGATGGACTGTCACCACACTAGCAGCTCTAGACTCGAAACACTTTACTTGTGTGCTGCAGTGATAACCCAGTCAACCCAAGCCATGGTGGGGGTTCTGACTGCCTCACTCAAGACGGATTCTATGATAGTGTGGTGGACACTAGGGGGTGATCTCACCTCAGAGTGAGCACGAGGGGAGAGAAGAAGTAAAAGGAAAGTTAGCGGTTGATTGTTTTACATTTGTTTTGTTGGCAGTAAAGTTCAGAGCCTCGCACTCTCCGTCTGCTCGTTTTCATTCCAATACTTCCACAATAGATTACATACTTATACAGATTAAATACATTAAATGAGGGTAAAACCTTCAGAAAACATGAAGACAGACACCTTTTGTTCAAAACAGTTTATTATTTAGAATTCTTAGTTACTTGGCTAGCATATATTTGAAATTAAGAATCTGATGTGGCAGTACACAAACCTGAACAACTTTTTCAGATCCTGACGTTAATTTGTAAGTCTTCCATTGAAGATAGATTCTTACTTAATACGTGTGAAATGTGTGGTGCAAGCTTTGGCTTTGTACTTGAGCGTTTGTCAAAGTTCTGCATGTATAAGCCACCGAGGTGATTTGCCTTTCCACTTCATTGTGTTTCCGAGGGGCAACACACCATCGGGAGGATCACTCTGCGGTTCAGCCCGACCGAAGGCTCCGTGCCGTGGCCGCCGGGTCGCTGTGAGGCTGTACCGCGGTGTGGTTGTGGATCCACTCCAGGTAGTTTGAGACACGCGTGTAGATGCCATAGTTCCCTGGGCGAGCGCAGCCCTTCCCCCAGCTGACGATCCCAAGCAGGAACACAGTCTTTCTGTAGAGGGTGACCAGAGGGCCTCCACTGTCCCCCTTACAGGAGTCCTGGAGCCCCTGGAAGTAGCCCGCGCAGAACATGTTGGACGTGAGGTGAACCCCGCTCTTCTCCACACATTCCTGGGTACGGATCCGGGGCACTTGCAGGCGTCGGAGGAGGTGCGAGGTGGGGCCGTTCTCGCTGCGTCTTCCCCAGCCGCTCACCGTGTGCTGGCTAACTGCCCATAGCTCGCGCTCTGCCAGGCTGCGGCTGGGCAGGCAGACAGGCACAGCAAAGGCTGTGATGGTGATGGGCTTCTCTAGGCGTAGCAGGGCAATGTCACTGTCAGCGGTTTTCTGTACATACTGTGGGTGCATGATGATCTCTGCTACCTGAATCGTCTGCTCAGTGTTTTCATTTTGTTCTGTGTTGTGTTCCCCTTTGAAGAAACACACACGCGGACCCGTTAATGCCTCCGTCGACACTTCACATTAAAAGACACTCCAGTAAACCATACCTGCAACCACCTTAAGAAAGTGAAAATTGATGTTCTCCATGCAGTGAGAGGCAGTGAGAATCCAGCTGGGTTTGTAAATCACACCTCCGCAGAAGCCTTTGTTGTTGTACACGAGAAGGACCTGGGACAACAAGACACTAGAACAGTTCAAATCAAGCATCAACTTTAAAGTGTCTTAGAAATAAACAGTCTATTTTAAATGAAAAGGATTTTCACTGCTGATAACACCCTAGATAGAGACATGAATAACATGTTTATATAAATGTGTAACTTAAACAGGTAAATGAAAGGTAGAGTTTGCATGATGGAATTGGTACCTGATAAGGGCAGTGACCCTTTGGGCATTCTGTTCCTCCCACAATGCGACCCCTTTTGTCATCTGACCGACCAGTACCATTCAGTATCGGAATCATTCCACAGGCAATGGTCTCTGGAGCAATAAGTGGTTTCACTGTTAAATTCTGGGAACTCTAAATGGTTTACCAGTGACATGACACTGTAGGTGTTGTGAATGACAGTAGCGGTCTAACATGGTTTCTGAAGCCAAAGTTGAGCCAAAGGTTTACCTTGTGTCAGACAGCTTTGTCCATCTGTTCCCAGGAAGTAGTCGTCTGCACACGAGCACACGCGTCCTCCGCCTTCTTCCTTGCAGAAGTGCTCACACTTTCCATTATCATGCAAGCAGGAGTCTGGAACGTCCTTCATTTCTGTGGATGTGAACACATTTGCTTGGCAAAGATATACTGTCACATTTAGCTACTCCTTGAGCAGAGTATCCGATGAAATTACAAATGACTTGGTTATGTTATGTATTACCATTAAGCATAGCCTGTCCAGTACAATACATTACACCATCCATTCAGGACACTCCTTAGCCACTCTTACCACGCTCACAGCTGCGCCCGCTGAAGCCAGGCAGACAGAGGCATGTGTAGGTGGATCCCAGGCTGGAGCAGCTACCATTGTGCTGGCACGGATTGGATTTGCAACTGTCTGGAACTGCAAGCAAAGGAATGTTTTCTTAAGATACCTCACTGAAATCTATTATCATAGATGTTGTCTACCTTTTGTTACTTACCATTGTAACTTCTCCAAAACTCATCCTAGAGTAGAACAATTTGGTTAATGTGGGATCTGAACAAACAATTTTTTTGTGAATCAATATTAATGCGTTCAGTATAACATTACAGTAGTGGTATGCATACTAGAATGTAGGTAATCCAAATAATTTGTTTTGGATCACCAGTGCAATGTGCTGACCGTGGCTTCAGCGTGCTCGAACACCTCTCGAGCCTCTTCATAGGAACATTTCTCCTCGAGGCATTCTCGCCTCAGATCACCCATTTTGAGCTCTTCAAACCAGCCAGAGTTGGCACGCTTGGGCCTGATGAGGAGCCCATGAGCCCTGGCCCTCTTCAAAAAAACTGAAGAAATAAATACACACACACACACACACACACACACAGACACACAAATACAAAAGTTCTCAGTCTTGGTAGGCCCAATTACCAATTGCACCCACATAGACACAATATAACTGAGAATAGATATATCACGTAGTAGACACACAATAACTGAGATCAGAAATACATGATATATGGGAAATAAATTAATCAGCAAATAATAAACAAGTGTAAACAAGAATTTTAACACGGTTGCGACCAAAGCAAGAACATTGTTCAGCCCCCAATTATTTCAAAATTGTTGTACAAAAACAAACTGTTCTATTTTCAAAATATTGTGAGGGAAAGAACGCAGAAAGTTCTTTTTCAAAGTTCCGTTTTGACTTTTGTGCTACATGCTCTCTCTCGCTCTCTTTCATTCATCTTACACACACACACACACACACACACATACACATACACACACACACACACACACACACACACACAAACCAGTGTGTTTACCTGATGCTGGATGACAACAGTAAATGCTCAAGATGAGACATAGGAGATGAAGCCACATGATGTCTGGTGTCTGAATTTGGAACCCCACTGTTGCTCACAGCCACTGAGGTTGAAGTCCTTTCTCCACCCTGTTCCTCCCCCTGGGCACCACAGAGCCTCAACAGCTCAATGGCACTCCTGCTGGTCACTTTATACATGGCGGTGCTCATACATTTTTGGTTTCTGAGATTAAACTAGCATGACACATCAATCTAGCTGTTGATATTTTTTGCAATGTATGGTAGGAGACATTAAACTACAATTCTGTGCTGTATGCATTATTATTCAACAATGTTATCAAAGGAATGAAATGGAATACAAATTTAACTGTAAAAATAATACATTGGAAGTTCATATAATTAAAATGAGAGGATCTCTGCGTTTTCAATAAGACATGACAATAATTTGATGGATTCAAAGTCTTGTTTAGATTTTTTTAATTTTGCTACTTGGTTGAAAGATGAGGACAAATAGGTTTCTGCAGCTATTTAGCACATTCTCCAATGCCAATCCATGGTGTGACTTTTGGATAATAGGATAGGACATGCTCAAGAGGTCAGGGTTATGCTAAATGGTTTATATCTGAGATCCACTCTCAGCCAGTTGCCCTGGTAGTGTCAATCCAGTCAAGGAAGTTGGCGACCCGTGTGTAGATCCCGTAAAGGCCTTCCTGAGCACAGCCTTTGCCCCAGCTCACTACACCAGTGAGAAACCAGGTCTCTTTATAGAGGGTCACAAGTGGGCCGCCACTGTCCCCCTGGCAGGAATCATTCACCCCCTCATCGAAGCCAGCGCACAGCATGTTCCGTGTGATGTTGAGCCCGGTGTCCACCCGGCATTGTTGGAGGGGCACCCTGGGTACCTGCAGCCTCTTGAGCAGCGGGGAGGGGGGGCCAGACGGGGCCACACGGCCCCAGCCACTAACCACGGACGAGCGCACGCCGGCCAGCGTGTGGCCGGAGGAGCCGTTCGCTGCCGGGAGGCACACAGGCAGCACGAAAGAACCTAGGGTGATGTTCCTTTGCAGTCTAAGGAGGGCCAAGTCACAGTCTTTGGTGGCGTGGTTGTATTGAGGATGGATAATCACTTTGTCCACCTCCCTGGTTTGCTCTGTACCCTCCTTCTTCATGCGGTCGTGCTCCCCTTTAAAGAGCATGAGGGGGTAAATAGAATGCCCATACATTTATCTGATCTACTGGAATATGAACCAGAAACCTCTTTATCCACCATCTGACTGATGTGCTGTCTGACCGAGTGCATAATGAAACTTACCAACGGTCACACGGAACTGATTGGCCTTCATTTGCCACACACAGTGGGCAGCGGTAAGAATCCACTGCTGATCCAGAACGATGCCTCCACATTTGTAAACCTTGTCATACTCCAACAAAGCCTGCCAAGTAAGTCCTAATAGGTATAATAGTGTCTAATAGGTATGCATGTGTATGAACATTTGTGTATGTGTGTATGCTTGGATGGGTATTTATGTCGTGCAAAGCCAAACCTGTCCACATATCATTGTCCTTTACCTGCCATGGACACTGCCCTTTGGGACACACATCTCCACCTATGATACGAGGGCCTAAACGTTGTACTACTCTCCCACAGGGGAAGGGCACTAGAGACAACAGTAGTATGCAAAAAAAGAGAAGGTTCAATTTGGGCCCAAAATGTATCTCTATGTAAGTATACATTAGCATTACGTCTTCTGTGTATAGTGAGGCTGTAGATGTAACAGTTTATTATAACATACCAGTTACAAGTGGAGAAGTAATTTCATCTGAAGAAATTGTTAAATGAACCGTATTCTAAGATGATAATTTGGTGTTAAACCAGTGATCTTATAATAAGTATTTCAGCGTTGATGTGAATACTCCAGGCTAAGTGGACTTCCAGCGGACCTTGTGGCAGACAGCTGCTGTTGTCAGGGCCCAGGGCGTAGTCTGGGGCACAATGGCAGGAGTGGGAAAGACCCGGAAGCTCCGTGCAGAAGTGCTCACAGCCTCCGTTTCTGTAGAGGCAGCCATAGGACGTCCGCTGGGCTAAAAGGATGAGAGAATCATGGTAGTTTCTTTTTGGTTGAACTAACTGCCATTGAGGTGCTTTTAGTAGAACCCTAACAAGTGCATCTCTAACCATTACCACAAGGGTAAGGTTGTGGCCTAAGGGTCACGCAAGGAACATTTGACACAATTCAGACGAGATTTTCGCAACTGATAACTGTCAGAATAACGCAGTCAGGTTTAGACAGCCTACTGTTGTTAACTGATTTAGTTGTGGTTGTGCAGAAACAACATTTCTATTTCGTCCAAGCTTTTTCTCAGTGACATTTCTCTATTTACCAGTGCGTCAGTTGCACATCAATCGAACCAGCTTCTTGATAAATGTGTTAAAGTGACCCATCTCGCCCACAGTTGATAAATGTGCTAAAGTGACCCATCGTACCCACAGTTGATAAATGTGTTAGTGACGCACCTTGAGCACAGTTGCGTCCCAGGAAGCCTCGTGGACAGATGCAGATGTAGGTGCTGGGCTGGTCCACACAGGTCCCTCCATTGAGACAGGGCCCAGGCTCACACTGATCTCCATCTGATGACCAACAGGAGCGTGAATGATAGAACTATGTTCAAATGTGTTGTAGATGTGAGTTGTATACTAGATAGCATTGTAAAGTAAGTTCAGAATGGGGGAGATCAAATCACCCTTTACTTCAGATGCTACAATTCGATATCTAGATTTAGCAAAGAAGATGTTAACAAAAAGACAGTTGGTAAAAAAGGATGGTCAGAACTGAGATGGTTGGTAAAAAAAAGATGGTCATAACTGATGTTTCAACTTTTTCAGCTTTTGAATTCCTAACAAGAAACAATCACAGTGCTTTATAAGGTGGCTTTAGGAAGTGTTCAGGCCACTTTACTTTGAGCTAATTGTTGTTCTGGTGTTACCTGATGGAGGTCTGAGTAAAATACATGACAGCCTGCATTTAGTTATTATCTTGTCTTAAGAGACAAAGCTGTTAGCGCTTTGTGCTGAACACCAATCACTATAGTGCATCTGACAGAAATCAGATCCTGGATACGGTATGTCCACAAGTGAAGGGAGATGGGGAACTGATCATGAAACAGGGAGGCTTTTAAGGGTTTGGGAGCAACAGGTCAAACAGAAAACACAGCATTATCTGAGGTACTGCAGAGACAGAGAACATACAGACAAAACTATGTATCTCTGTGACACCATCTGTTGAACCTCTACGGAAAGATATAGATGGGGCACTTCACAAGCACTTCTTGTTTAATCTGACTAAGCTTGACAGGGTCTGTCAGGAAAAACAGAGAACCTGGCAATTGTTCCCCTTTGAGCAAAGTCTAAAGAGACATATAAATAGTATTCTAAATTGGCATATTTCAGGTTTTGGTTATTCAATTGTTTGCACAAGTAAAGTATATAGAGTGCAAGATGTACACAAATATATTTATATTTGACTTTGTGATTTGTAGAATGTAACTGGCTCAACACCCCGTTAAATTCAACTTATATTCATTCAATGGCACAATAAACAGTGCAAAAAGTGATACAATATAAATATTTAACAATACCACTGTACCTGAGTATGTCTTCCAGAACTCAATCTAAATACACATGAAAAGGAGAGAGTATTTAGAGGTTTTCCAGGACAGGAGCTCAGCATAGCAGATCCAACTCTTTGACTAAAAAAGGTTGTCAGTCTAATAGATTTTAATCTAGCAAATTACAAAGAATACGAACAATTGCATCACTGCACTGTACTGTACCATTTTCAGTAGCTTAAATCTCTAGCATTTTAAAAACATGCTCTTTTTAAAACCCTAATAACTATAATAGTTTAATATGAATCCCCACTCACTAAACGCTCTGAGGCTGTGAAAATCTCAGTGGCCTCCTCATAAGAACATTTCTCCTCCAGACACTCTCTCTCCAGGTTTCCTTGTTTCAGTTCTTCAAGGATGGAGTTAGCCCTCCGTGCACGGTGAAACTGCAGCCACTCACTCGCCTCAGGTTGGGTCAGGAACACTTTAACGCAAAACACTTGTTTCGAAAACTCAAATTTTATATAGATAGACAAGATAACATATTTCATTTTTTAAAGTCACACTCATGTTAGTCATAAACATATGTGAAGTAGTTGAAAGCCCTTTGAAACACACAGCGCAACAATAGCACAATTCACAAGACATAATTTTATCGTCTTTCCTCCACAACCATAGCTAAATGAGAAGAAGATCTGATCAACACTCACCTCCATGAAGCTGAGCTACAGCTGGTCTCCATGTGGAGAGCAGGCAGAGTAGACATACTGTCACTACCAGAGTGTCTGTGCGTGACTCCATTACTGGCATCTCGAGCAAAGTCCACTTCTCTGACCAGTAGTCATATTTGCCTGGAGATAATCACTTGACGAAAGCTTGTATTATTTTCAACTTTTCCAGACACGAAGCTCGATCAGATTAAGGAGGCGGGTTGGATACCTTTCAATAATACAATTTTGTAAATAAATAAACATATAGCCACGGTATTAACAACAGAATTCACCAAAATTGTTTGTCAAAAACTAAGAAAATAATGAGAATGATTGTGTTTCCCATTTTAAAGTGCAGCACAAAAACTTAACCAACTTTTAAGTATTGAAAGGATGTAAAACTTTCGGTCGGGACAAATAGAGAGAGACAAGCAAACAAAGCAAAACAAAAACGTATGAATGATCTCTTTCAATAAAAAACACCAACTGAATGTTTAAATTTGTATCATTTGGATGAATTTGACTATTGACAATTTGACTATTTTTATATCCTGTAAGTAAAATATTGATATGACTAGGGCCGTTTAGACAAAAAGACATAGAATTTTAACCAATTTGTTGTTTAGAAGTTAGTTAAACATTTCTTGTCTGCAGTGCTACTAAATGTTTTCAACAGGGGGAGACCCAGAACGTTACCTAGAGATTGCACAACCGTCGGATACCTCTAGAATTAACTGTGTGCCCATTGGTCATACAGTTCCTTAGGGCAGATTCAAATGATATTTGTAATTAATTGCCTTCTTAATGCTTTTAACCGTCACTTCTATCGAAGCTGTCTATAGCTAGTAACAACAAAAATTATGTTGAAGGGACGTAGGCTAATCAAAATGTGCCTTATATAATACATGATTTACTGGAAAAAAAAATAAGAGGGCAACCCTCCTCATTGCTAAAAGTTAAGGAGGCAAAATACTGTGATGGACATTAAAATCCTTACTTATTTTCATGCTGCTTGTTAAAAACAGACAACGTAATAAATTGTCACTTTGAGCAAAGCCAAAATGAAAAATTGGTTATGGGAGGTGATGTCCCTAAAGGCAGACCTTAGGCAAGACGAGGACACATCTCTATAGATAGACTTTAGTCCAGCAGAGGACACATCTCCATATATAGACTTTAGACTAGAAGAGGACACATTCCCATAGATAGACTTTAGACCAGGAGAGGACACATCTCCATAAATAGACTTTAGGCCAGGAGTGGACACATCTCCATTGATAGACTTTAGGTCAGGAGTGGACACATCTTCATAAATAGACTTTAGACTAGAAGAGGATACATCTCCATAAATAGACTTTAGGCCAGGAGTGTACACATCTCCATAGATAGACTTTAGGCCAGGAGTGGACACATCTCCATAGATAGACTAGTCCAGGAGAGGACACATCTCCATGAATAGACATTAGATTTGGAAATGACATGTCCCCATAGATAGACTTTATTCTTGGAAAGGACACATCTCCAACGAGTGGTTTAAGGCCAGCCAATGTTGTTTCGTACAGGCAGCATTCCCCAATTCACCCATTGTCAATCTTTAGATATTTTCTCTTCAAATAACAATGTTGAATTTTAAACATTGTATTATCATTTAACATTTTGAAAACAAACAGTAGAATTTATAACAAGTTAAGAAAATGACTCTTTATTGAGTCATTGGGGGTCTTTCCTAATTTTTTTTAAATGATCGCCATTCTCAGAAAATGGGAGAGAGTTTGCTGGTTCTAAGTTTGATCAGCACATTGTGGTGAACATTTAATTAACCATCAAAACTAGTCGTCGGAACAATTTCTCTTGCATTAAGCCTTGAACCAACTTGTTCAAAACATGTACTTAATTTAGCCTAAACAACATATAATTATTAAGAATATCAGTCAAGTATGCCTTTAACAGAAGTCAATCCCCTACCACACTCTGCTCCCCTGACTTAATGGAGGTCTGTGTCAATCTATACATTTGTCCATCAAAATGGCTGTCTACTTCTCTGTAGAGTCCTAGAGTTATTTTAGCTTTTGTCATTGAGTCTTTCTGAACTGTAAATAGACTCACCATGGTTTGATTTCCGCACAGCTGCTCTATATTTATTTAAATGGATTGGTTTTCCAACAAGAATTTTTTAAAATGGGCATCTATTGAGAAAAGCTTATCAGTGCTGTCAAACAAAAAAAATTGCAAGAAAGCACACGTTTGAAAGTTAATTTATATCGTATATATTTTTCTTCATTGCAGTCACAACATTACAATGTAATAAAATGGTAAGATATAAAATTAAAATAAATACTAATGCATACATTTGTATCTTCCGACAGTACATGTTTTCTTTCTGTTTGTTTAAAATATCAGTCTTTTAGTACTGTAGTTATTTGGTATCTGCCACACCACATATTTGTCACAGATAAATATTGTTTTTCTGGAAGTATTGTAACAAAAATAACGCATCTCCTAAAACATTTTTCTAGTCCTTTAAAAATATCACCTTGTCTTAACACAAACTTATAAAAGTAAATACAGACACATCTAGGTTGTTAAGCGCGCAATTCGCCATTGGTTGCTCTGAATGAAGTGTGGCAGGCGAGTCAGAAACGTTAGCTATTTACCAGCTCAGTTCTGAAACGAAGAAGTCGGACAGGCTGGTTGGAGTGGACAATAGTGAAAATATAATGAATGTTCAAACAGTAAACCTTCATCTCATAAAAAAACTAAAACATTTAACTGTGTAGCCGGTTTCATGTTGAATCTGTTGTGAAAGTACCATAATATGAAACTTGTTCACTATACTTCTCTACTCCATATCCCCATACATATATTTTTCTGTCTGGCACACTTTCATCCCTTCGTATGTATCTATACATTTGGTCTAGTAAATAGGGTGTGCTTATAATCTGGACAACACAATGGCGTAGACTCCTATACAAAACACTTCAGTCAGTAATCATATTCCTGCTTTACATTCTGAATATTATTAACATTTAGAAGCACTACATTAAAAGATCTAAGCAAACCAATCTAACATAGACAGACCCAACAAAACACACGTTACCCTAGGGGTATTTACAACTGAAAGATCAACCACAAGAAGGAACATAAAGGAGTTTTCATACATCAAAATGTCTAAAGCTATGTTCTTCAAGCTGAGGAACAGCACAGCAGAGAGCAACAGTACAAAAGCATTATCACACCAAATAAATTAATAACATCACTTTACAAATGTGTCTACAGTACAACTTTTTAATACATCCATATTAGGTTGACCTTGCCCTGTGCTTAATGTAACCACATTACAATACAAGTCTGTGATGGACTATGGTGGTCTGGCACACTGAAACGTACTGAACCGTCACTGTGAAGTTTCACCCAGGTCAGAGAGTAACTGGCCTAAGATCAGAATTTATTTGGCCACTGGCCTTCATTTCTACAAACCCCTATTTGTAAATGATCAGTTTGCCACAAAACTAATATATTGCTGTACAATGTAATTGAAGCTTTGGCTCAAAAACAGATGAACATATAGGGACCACACCCTATTTTCATATCGCAATGTGCCTTATATGTAACCCTGACAGTAAAACTTCCGGATTTGAAAAAGAACCTTTGAAGAACATTCCACAATTAGTTTGACATTCATTATGGAGACCAGACAGCAATGAATGTGCCAAAGTTGTCATCCACCTCACCAGCAGAAACCAGTAATGATACAAAAATTATTTTAAAAAAGTGCAAATAGAATGCAAATGTAAATTTGTATATATAAGTATGAAAAGAAAAACACACATGCTTATAGTGTTGAGTTTGTTTGTGGGATAGCACACTTCATTTGTGTTTTACTTCAGTGTTTTATTATATTCAGACCCTATTCTGCAACAACACATCATAAAACTATATGTCTGTAAACTATACGTCTGTTCACCGCATCATCCAAGTTCTAAAGTAACCCTTGTTTATAGCACTTGCATAGAAGTTTAGGATTTGTTCTCATGCAGTAAACCAGAGTGTACCTGTGATTGTGGCTTTAAACAGGTGGTGGCCCAAAATAAAAGGTTGTAGGGGAAAATTTACTTTCTTATTACATTTACAGCAGGTGAAAGGAACAAGAGATAATATTTAGGAAGAAAAAAAATGCTTCGGTGAGGGTTGTAATCCAAACATTATGAAGAAAGTCAAAACATTAATTGCTTTTAGAAATTCTGTATATATACCAAATATAAAATAATATTTTTCTGAATTGAATGATTTTTATCATTTTATTTTTTAACTGCCATACTTTGTCTTACTAAAGAGCATGATCTTTCAATTTTGGCCCAATGAGTATTATCTGCAGGCAGGTGTATATATCAAGAAGGGGCTTAAGCTAATACAACTGGTCTTGTTCATTAAGCCAATAAGGATGTCCAGATAATGAATAGTACATTAATAATACTCAAAACTATGGCTCTGTCCAGAGAGTAATACACATGGGCACCAAAACGGAAGTGACTGGCTCAATATCAGTTGGATTTACTGATATGGCATTGATCAATATTAGTTACCCAGAGCACAAAAAGTGGCCAGCTTTACTTAAACTATTTGCAACACACAAATGGTAAATGGGTTCAGAGTTCAAGGTTACCTCCAATCGTCGCATGCAAGATTCAATAGAACTTCACTTATTACAGACTACTCATGAAAACGTCAAATACATGACAAAAGTTCTGATCAATCACAGAGTGCCCAGACACAATTGTGGTCCTCATAATACAAATTTAAATATCAGGCCATACCTTCTTTTAAAATCAAATAAATATTACATTTTACAAATGCATGTGCACCGGACTGTATCATCACACCAAAGAGAGCGAAAATGCATCATTACATAATGGGAGTTACCCCAAGCTTGAATTGTTATTCTAACTACCTGCCTTTCCCCCTCTAGTATTCATAGCTGAAAACAGTATGATTGCAAAAGCCTTGCTAGCATTCTAAAATTGAAAGAAAAAATGTGTGGTGAGTGATTTAATTTTTGAGGTGTATGGTTTAATTGCAGAAAGAGCGCAAAGGAGGAAAATCCAAACTCTAAATGTCACGTCATATCAGTCATATCACAACAGTAAGTTGTAAGTAACTCAACCAGTGTTGATAAAACTTTCTATTGGTACCCACCTAATACTTTTTTATATATAGTGTATATTAGATAAGATGATAGACACATAGATAACTAGATAGATGGACAGATGAGTTGTCTTATCTCACATTCAATTAGTTTCCAGTTGAACTCTTCCGAGAGGGGGGATTTTCTGTTCTAGTGTGACCAAGTGACATGCCTATACATAATTCTAACGCAGCTTTTTACTTGTACATAGCTTACATAAATACTGTGCCAAACTGCACACAATCATAAGTGACCGAAGAATATTACTATAATAATATAACTGATGAAGTAGAAATATGCAAATACAGTACTTCTTAGGTTAGGGATCTTTGTAGATGAAGGTGTAGCTGTTTGTAAATGGACACAGTGATTGAAATTCTATTTAGCTGTTTATACACTCATCACAACTTCCACAGTATGGTCACCTTGAACTTTTTAGCACTTCATAAAAATTGTGAGCAAAAGTGAACAATGTTTTTTGTGTGATTCTTTGTGACTGTGTGTATCAGTAGGTTGTTGTGTGTGAGTTGTGGAGGTAGTGATGAACGTGTGAGGAGTTGTGTCTCAGTAGATCTAAAGGATCAGTTTAAAGTGTCTTCAGGCTGAATCTGATTCTTCAATCACAATCTTTTGAGGTCAGCGCAGAAATCACAAACGTGACTACCTTTAAGTAGTTCCATTTTGTGTTTGTGTATGTGTACTAAGCATATCTCCCCACCATTGGAGACTTGCATAGCTTACAGGAAGAGCAGCTGTACACTTGGACAGACACAGCTTAATTTCAAAGACTATTGTCAATGTCTAAAGGCAGTTCACAAGTTGCACCAATGTAATCCAATTGGCTAGCTGCTCTTATTGCACCATATATTGATTCTATTTGTAGAATATTTGCACCATGTGAATATAAGCTCTGCAGTCAAATGACTATATTGTCCATGCATCATGTTTAGTTCACAATGTGGCCTGTTGTCTACTGCGAGCACCATGTTTGCGTATGTTGTCTAGCACCAATACACTTCAACCGATGGTCACTCTGCGTTCAGAGTTGGTGTGCTTTTTGTGACCCCTTTTGTGCCAACCCGTTGTCAAGCCGACCCCCAGTTTCTTGTGAATATCTGAGGCGATGTCGCCATGC
Organism: Galaxias rostratus; assembly: GCA_036024795.1. Taxonomy (NCBI): domain Eukaryota; kingdom Metazoa; phylum Chordata; class Actinopteri; order Galaxiiformes; family Galaxiidae; genus Galaxias; species Galaxias rostratus. Next base: position 15,847 of record JAVQJS010156466.1, read on the forward strand.
TTTGCCATGCTTTGCCAATGAACATCACGGTCATTAGGGCCTAACTATTTCGGGTGACAGACAAAAAAACTACTGCATTAGCAAAGAATCATGAGGGGCGCACATATTGTCGTAACTATTTTATATGATGAAACATTACTCAAACTGTGATGGAAAGTTTTGAAAGGGTATGTTGTAGTTTATGCTGCACACTCGGTCAGTCAGTTTTAAACAGGATATAATGTAGCTAAATAACCTGCTGGGGATCATTAATATATCTTTAAACAAATGCATTTGAAACCATCTGGCAGAGGAAAGACATCACCAGGCTACAAAACACTAAGGGTGATACCTAAAAGCGAACGTTTAATCACTGGCAGGTAAGAAGTTATCTAGGCAGGTGGAGCACAACGGATGTCCTGCTTATTTATGCATTAGCGGTGGTGTTAGCCAGCCATAGCCCCCTGTGTCAGCCTTCCTTATCGTCTTTTTGCACTTTTTGTAATGGATAGTTTCTGACTGTCGGTTGCTTAAGCTGAGTTCAAGGAGCAGTTGGAAAATCTACTTTGTTAACCATGAACAGTAGCGTATAACCATTCACCCATCATGCACACACAACTTAATGCAACACCTTTCACTAATAAGAATAAAAGAACACAGAATCTCTTGGTAAGGTTCTGGAGTTGCTGATAGTATGTTTGAAATGACTGTCTATTTTAACCCAAAACACAGTTCTGTTCTTCTGTGGCCATGCTGTATCGGTCATTGTGTTACCAATGACATAAACCCTGCTGCATGTGCTGTCAGTTCTCTTGGTCAAATTGAACATTTTGCAATGAAAAAATAAAATTGTGCTCAGTTCTGTTCAATTCTGCTAGCAAATAATAAGATGTATTTTTCTCAGTAAATGATATTTGCTGCCCCAGAGACAATCCTGAAAGAGTGCCATATCTTGGCTGCTTACACCTGAAGTAATACCATGCAACAATACTGTAATGGAAGTTGATACACAAATATACATCACAATTGCAAGAGATATCTCCCAACCAGAATTGCTATTAGTATACAAACAATCGCACGCGCGCGCACACAAAAAATATCAGAAATGCAGATACCTAGCTTGCATCAATCCTTCCCAGCATAGTAAAGGCGTACTTTTAAGTCCTTGGAACAACTGTTCGTGGAAGTGAAAGGTTCCTGCAGCCTTATGTTTTCTGCTTTTCGACCGCTGGAACTTTCCCAAGAAGAATAAACAAATTAGTCCGTTGACACGACACCAGACAAATCAACTTTTTTATTTGAGCGACACTGCTATTGCAAACTACCTACTTTACGGAAGTCTGCTCTGTTGAGTTTGGATCTTATTGTACGAATCTACAGGGCCAGGGGTGTCATTGGCTGGATAAGGCTAAGTCTCCAGTAAATGTAATAAACAAAATGTTGAGTTTCTAATAAAAATAATGACGATAAGTTACATTTGCAATATTTACATAAATCATTAATTACATAAACAGTTTTTGCAAACGTAACCATAAGGCCTGCGTTTAATTTGTCTATATCTATATAACTATATTTTTAACAATCTGCAACAGCCACACTGCGATGCATTCATATGTTCAATTAGTGATTGGAATTGCTTTAATAAACATTATGTTGGCCTATGTAGGCTACGATAGTTTGTGAAAAAAATTGCTGTCCAAATCCTCAGGCTCACGAACTGCCTACGGACTACACATATTGTTTGATAACATTTTTTTGTCGTGTTTTCCGAGTTGAGTGTTCCATTGCGTGTTTGTTTGCGGTCTCACTGCTTGTAATCGGCCAAAAAGAAAGGTTCAGCGCTAAAAGCCCAACCCCAAAGGTTCATGTCCTTTGGAAAGTACCACCTCTTAAGCAGGTACCTTTTAGTTTCTACAATCTTATCCTTGGAATATAATTTAGAGCCCGGTTCTTGCGATCGGAACACATTGACCAGGAAAGGTTTTTAGTTCCTGGGGAAAGTTTCTGCGGTTAGAAAGGGTATTTAAGGGGCCCTATTATGCACATTTTCAGGTTTATACCTATATTTCACACAAAAAAGGTTAACGTGTTTTACTGTCCAATAAGCAATGTTTTTAACCAAAACTACGTAAGTCTGCAGCACCTGTATTCACCCTCTGTCCGAAACGCTCCGGTGGTGGGGTGGGCGTGGTTTGAGCGTCGCCTGCAGAGAGATTATGAGAGGAGCGAGTTTCGGATTCTTTGCCACAACTGACAGGTAGAGGTAGTCAGCGCCGATAGTTGTTAATTGTTTAATTGCGCTGATTGCTTCCAACAGTGAGCCTGGGGTTGTTAAAAGCGGGACCGGAAGCCGAAGATTGGGAGATGAGCGCCGGTGAAAAGATCCTAACGAGAAAACGCTGAATGGGGTTATTATAAAGAAACGACGGACTTTAATAAAAGAGCACGAAAGTGCAGCAGGCAAAATCAGCTGTTTCTTGTGTGTGTGTTTCAAACCAGGAGGGGTGGCACTCACTTGCCACAGCTGTTTTAGCTCCTGTCTCTTAAAGGCCCCCCATTCGACGAGCCCAATCTGCTGTGATTGGCGAGCTGGCCAAACAAATTATTTTTGCTTTAGCATTGACAAAAACATAATTTTCCCGAGATTATACAAAATTCCCATCATCCGCTATGACAGGCTCTGTTTAAGGGCATGCCAAACTAGCCGCTAGGTGGGCATCACGCAAATGTGTGACTTGGTGGCGTCGAAAGAAGGAAGAAAAGGCTGGACTGCAAACGAGGCGTTTCAGGCAGTTCAGGAGCAATATTTTTTGTGAGAGAGTATGTCAGCTTGGCATGGACTATGAGCTTTGTAACCTTTCACACCTTGTACATGCACAAAAAGCTATCTAACATACTAAGGGAAATGGAAAACCCCCAAAAGCATCGCTTACCTTTAAGTGTAAGCCAACTAAACCAGGAAAATGGAACCTGTTTAATATCATAGCCCAATTATAAACACAGATGTACAAAAGTTTCTACTTTGAAATTACACTTCTCACCAATACTGTTTAGGCACAAAACAAGACTAACTGCTTATATTAAAGTGTTTTTTTGTCAATGCCCTGTCATCTTTAGTGTATTGGTCTTAACCCGTGAATACAGTGTATTGGTGTGAAGGTCTCCTTTCCTTCACAAAAGAGATAAAAAGTGGCAACAAATGAGACAAAGCCTTCACAGAGCAAGTTCAAGCGGGCCACTCAGGCAACCGATATTCTCCAGGTCACACCAACCAACCACTCACACCTCACACTCATTTTTCAACTTGTTTAACATGGTCTTTATAAACCATAGTTCACTCACTACACTGGCTCCTACAACTACGCCCCTGCTCACTGCCGCATACACTGTTATGGGGGGGGGGGGGGGGGGGGGGGGGGGGGGGGGGGGGGGGGGGGGGGGGGGGGGGGGGGGGGGGGGGGGGGGGG
>JAVQJS010156468.1:0-14064 GCA_036024795.1 Galaxias rostratus
ATGTTTTGTCTCCTAACTCTCAGAACTGTTGTCCTGCTTATGTCCTTTCATGGTTTTTCTGTGTGTGTGTATGTGTGTGTGTGTGTGTGTGTGTGTGTGTGTGTGTGTGTGTGTGTGTGTGTGTGTGCGCGTGTGTGTGCGTGTTTGGGTGCCTGCCTTAAGTTTACAGTAAAACACTGAGACGCGGTTCACAGGGTTTGTGCCCTTGTGTTTATACCTCCCCTAAACTTAGATCACCACAGTTGGGCTCGCAAGACTAGAGGGTCCCCAAATTTCAAACATAAAGGCGTCGATCAGGACCACAATGGCCTGCCACCAGCACACACAGACCACAACAAAATGCCCCTTCCTGGATACTCATGAAGAAAATTTAGCAAAGGGTCAAAAGAGCAGACAGACCCTATGGTCTCAAATGTAAAGACAATGGACAGCCCAGGATATGGCGGATGTGGATTCACTAAGATGAGGTAACTGTCGGGAGTGGGCTCTGAAAAACGTGTAGACTGTCTACTATTTGATTATAACACGTGGACTAAATTACAAATTATATTTTTACTTTTCAACAATATGATTCATCAAAAAAGGGCAAGTTTGCGCAGGAATTTGCACATGCAAAGTAGAAAACAATGACTTAACTAAGGAGCATATTGACTTTACTAGGTTGGGAGGGTTACTTTTTAAATGTATGGTGCTACAGATTACTGAATACCTCCTTCAATTTGTTTCTCATTGTTGCAATTGTTGCTTCAATTTCATCTAAAGGACTGCTACATCTGAGTAACATAATCTAAATACTTCCCATTATTTGTGGATTACTTTATCTTAAAATACTTTAAATAAATTTAAATAAAAATGTAATACTTTACATTTAAAATATATATATAACAAAATAGTAATGGTAAACATTAATTATCCATTATATTGACATATCGAAGTAGAAACATTCCTTATTTCAGATTTTGACCCCTTACACCTCACAAAACGTAAATGACTACCGAAATTCACTTAAATACTCAATCAAAAAAGAGAAGAGAGATAAAGACATCAACACTATTAGAAAAAGTTAGTGAACAAACCTTTTGACAATACAACTGAAAGCTATTACATTTTGTTTTTAGGAGCCAAATTTTTAAAGATCAAACTAAATACATTGCTTAACATATATTGCAACCAACACTGCATTTACTTGATACAAAATGTTTTGTAAAATGACATGCTTATGCAATGTTGTGATCTTGTGGATCTATCCCTGAAGGAAGAATTAATGGGACATGGGCAGACCAGCCAAACACTAAACTCTATTGTCAACGCACATGATTAACGTATACCAACAATAGCCTAATTTTGTCCAAGGAATTTGCGTTGTAACATTGATATTTGATTGTTCTACATAGAGGCCTGCCACAGTTTCTGTAAAATCACTGCATATTGCTCTGTAGACGGACCTATTATATACTCATGCAAGCCCCCAGTATAAAGAAATCAAACTCCTTGATTAATAAGAGCGTTCACTTGTTTACTGTGGTCGAAACTGGTGAAAACTAAAGCATTAAGTTCAGTTAGACAAGGCAAAATAAATATCAAGGGTAAAGGGGAGCGGAGCGACCGATTGTTCTAAATCGAGACTAAAGTGGATACACATCTGGAACGTGGGGACAAAAATCACGCTTGGGATTATAGTTTATTCTTTTACCTCTTCTCTATAAACACCCCTTAATTTAGTCATCAAGGTTTAGTCTTGACTCTCTCCCACAACGTTTAACCGGCCCTTCTTAGTGAAGACTCCAATCAATTCTTATTTTCCCCCCTAAGTCATTCCTCTATCTCTCTCCATCCATCCCACATGATTGCAGTGAAATGAAAGAGAAATGAGCTCTGTGTTGTGCACCTCCTACGCTGTGGTTGGCCCAGGGACCTGAACTGAGCTGTGGAGATGGGACTCAGCAGGAGACAGGCCCATTCCAAGCATGAGACCTAAACAAAAAGCGAAACTCTTCTCAATGGGACGGTGTGAATGCCCAGGCCCTCAAACCCTGTTCTGTCGCCACCTGACCCCTGCTGTGTCCAGTGCACATGATCAAGATACAGTGATGAGTGTGAGAGAGAGCACAGCCTCCCACACTCATTCTTTTAGTTTGTTTCCCATATTTAAGGGCCACCAACTCCTATGTTGCACAGTCAACAAAGCCATGTGAGCGTACTCTTCTTTGAGTTGGGGGACTGCCCTCACAAACACAGTAAAGATCCAGGCTTTAGCTTTCGTGGGCTAACACTGCTTGTTGGTGCGCAGAAACAGTCAGGTCCATTTTGGCCAAACGAGCCCTGGATCAGCAGGAAAGGGGTCAAAAACACACTCTTCCCCCTCCTTCTAAAGACCGCAGGGTTGGCTTGATGTAACACTGTATTAGAGTGTAGCGCTCCAAATTGGACGCAACGATTATCCACAATTACCTGGGTGGGTAGGTCCTATCGCTCATCACCGTTGATTATTTGTGTTTGGATGGAGCCGGCTTCTCCGTAATAAGTGGAGGATGGAACGAGTGAGTCATGTGCTCCAGGTGTATGTGTATCTGTGTTAATGGCTTTGTGTGGAGACGCCAGCGGCCTTAACAAATGGGGATGTTCCCTCTGTGTAAACCTAGAGCCGAAAGGCTAAACAGCCAGTAGGGCAATCACGAGCTGCCGTAGCCGGTCTAGACATCCCTGCTGAAGCGAGGAGGCTGCGGCCCTAGCACCTATAGCGTCTACAAATTATACGTAATTGCTTGCAGAGTATTTCTGTGTGTTTATGAGGAGAGAGGGAGAGAGAACGAACGAGTGTGGTGGAGCAGTCTCACGTTTTGGGTAGAAGAGAGAGTAGCACCGAAGCAGATTGACGGAGACAGATAGTCGAAGAAGAGGGAGGCTCTGACGGTCAATTATGAGAGTGCAATACGAAGTGAGGCAGAGTGACATGTTGGTGACATGCAGCTGTGGAACCCCGGGTCAGATATGAGCTTTATCATAGAGCCAGTCATGTTTCAACTCTGCTGTACATGACGCAAAGCAGCCCCTACTGCTGTTGTTTTCAAACTTTATCCTCTCCGTAAGCGCCACACCCCCCCTCCCTCCCCACCCCCTCCTCTGGCGAGTAGAACATGGATAGTCGAGACGTGCTTATGCATACACAAATTCAGATAGGCAGGCATACTCAGGCAACTGAAGGCCAGGTGTGATCATGCCAAATGAACAGAATGAATAAATAAAACACACCCACACACACACTGTCAGCGGAAAGTCCCCTGACACGGTCAATGTGCATACTCCCACTGGAGCTGAGATGGATGGTGACCATTTTCCTCAGTCAGAAACCTCAACTGCACCAAGTTATTCATCGTGATCTGTCCTAACCTTTTGGTCTGTGTCAGTGTGGGAACGGCACAATCTCTCACACACACAGGCATAAAACAGCAACGACAGCACAACACAGACTCGTACAATCTCACACACTTGCACGCAAATGTACAAGCACAACCCTCTACTTCAGCACCCCGCTAGGTTGCAAATGGCATCCTTTGAGGGTTCGACTCATCGCTCCGACATGGAAAAGCCTCGTGCTTTGGCAGCCTCCCGTCATCTCCCAGGGAAATGATTTATGAGGCATAATCAGTCGTATGGCCCTCGTCCTGTGAAGGAAGCCTCCAGACAACCCTCACTATTTTACACTGTCGGGACCCATAAAGATGACTTGCCCTGGAATTCGATGTGGGGCTACATCAGGCCAGTCTGCACATGTCTCTCTAAGGGGACTTGCTCTTTGCTATTGTCCATGTTTTTTTAATATGTGTCGTTTTTGTTTTTTTTGTTTACATTCTCGCACGTCTTTCATGAAGTGACCCGGTGCCACTTTCAAGTTGGCAAATCTGTTTGATAGTCAGACTTCTGTCCGGCTTTTCACTTGACGGACCCTCCTGATGCCACCTGGAGATTTTTTTTTTTTACCGCTTCACAACTGAAGATTCTATAATCCCACTAGGTAAGAGCGACAAACAGTGAACCAGCAGTATTTCCACGACTTAAGCAACGATCCAGAAAAATTACAAATGAACTGGAAGCCTTTGACTAGTGCTATGCTCGGCTGAAATTTATTGATCTGCCCCATGGCTTCTAATTGGATGTTTTTGAGCTGACCCGACCCCGGATGGCTCCCTCAGCTGCAGCCCCAAAATGGCTTCCCGACCGCAACCCTGCGCATCGTTTGGTCAGCCGAGCACTTTTCATAGAGCTGGGCCATAAATCTTTAAGCCTCGCTCGTTGTTTTTCTCTCGCTTCCAACCTCTCCATTACCCAAGTCGTTTTGTCAGCACTCCATTGGGTGTATCAGAATATCGTCCTAACCCACATTTAGGTCATTTCCTTCCCTTAAGACCAGATATTACCGAGCCACGAAGGTAACCGGGTTGCCAGATTGGAGCACAGGGTTACCAGATTGGGGACATGACTAATCTGATTAGAAAGCGAGGGAAAGAGGCCAGAAGGGCCCGAACGACTGGGGTCCACAGTGGAGCCAGGAGTGCTTCCCCCTGGAAGACTGTACACCACAAAATACAATGTGGTAACGTCTAAGGGCCTAATGCTTCCGGAGCGGAGAAAACAGGACCCTGCCCCTCAGACTGGGACAGCCACATCGCTCATTCTGACATCAGAGAAAAAGAAAGAGAACGAGGGATTAAGAGAATGAGAGAGAAAGTGGGCAAAAAGAAAAAGATAAAAGGAGGGAAAGATGCTGAGAACAAGAGGGAAAATAAAAAAGAGAGCAAAGACTAACGAGAGTCGTAGACAATTTATGCCCTGCAGTGTAGTTCACAGGCCTGAAACCGGTAGGGTACAGAGAGAAGCAGACCATAAACCAATTCAAACTCGCTACTTATGCAAACGCTCACTTTTCCTGCCTCCATGTCAAAGCCAATCAATTTTGTTTTATATCAACAGCCCTTTTATGAAATTGTTCCCATTAGGATGAAAGAACAGGCCAGACTGCATGAAAAAAAGGTGTCCTTTCTTTGGTTCTGATCTTGAAGTCGGAGGTTGACCGTTAGGGCAACTGCTTTGAGTGGGAGGCCTAGTTAGCAGCACTGTTCACTTGAGGGGCAGGACTATTAGAGTCCTGGCCCTACAGCCCTCTTTACCACCGTGCAGTTCAATTAGTGTCGTGGACAGGGGGGTAATACTAATTGGGGTCCTAGTTGTTGTGCACATGCATTCATTTCATACTGTCATGACATCTACCATATGTGCAAACACACACAAATGCATCAACACACATATGTGTGGGGCAAATCTATAAAAGTGAGATAAAGCAAGCTCAACTCAATGAACTCTATCACACAGAGACACACACACACACACAAGCACATGCGCACGCACACAGTTATATTTTCCAGGAGACAAAGAGCTGTGTGCACAACTCATACCCAGGTCATGCCGTGATCCATTTCTCTGAGGCTTGCCTTCTTGCATGTGTCTAGTTAAGTGTACACCTTTTTACAAGGCCAAGGGACTGCTTTCAGCCTCCCTTAACAAATCCCAGCGTCTCTCTCTTTCCATTAAGTCAATCTGAAGTTAACCAGTAAAACGATTGCCTTGCGCTTTTAGGTGTGACCTTTTAAATCCAAGGGGAACCCACATGTTCAGGCCCGAAAACCGCCTCCACATTTCATCAAAGCTCCGTTGCTTGAATTGAGTTTTTATTGTCAAGGAAAACTGCCATTAAGTTGATCCTATGAGAAGTTTTACATTTCCAAAAGTCACCTCTGGCCCTGAAACGCAACAGAACACGTCGCAATTGTATTTTAACCAAGCAATGTATAGGAAACAACAATGCCGATTCTGGTGTACCATCTCATATCATTCTATTGAAGCTTGCCCTCCATGATTCTCGTTGCTTCATCATTCTTTCATTCATGACTAACCCGTGCCTTGTTGTGATTAAAGCCACCAGATGCTCTGGCGAATCTCACAAACGGCCCAGCCTATAAACTGACAGCTCAGTTTTTTTTTTCAAAAAAATCTTTCTCGTTGAGGAATCCAAAAATGTCGTTTCCATTCTCTTTGACACGAGACGCCACAAATACTTTTTTGTTTAATGATTAGTATACAGCGAAACACTATGCTAATCTAATACAGATTTATTACCTGTTTATGTTTCGGCCTGCATCAAGCATTTGCTGGCCAGAGTTTGGATCCCTCTGATTACCTCACAGCACACCACAAATTGAAGCTGCGCGTAAACACAGCCTGGATCCCAGGACTTTGTGTCGAGATGTCTGGTGTGAGAAAAAGACAACCAAATCTGTGTAGGTTGAAAGTGCTGGCATGCTTGACAGTGAGTGTGTACGACAAGTTGACTTGAAAGCATGGGTGCCTTTCTAAGTGTGGGTCTGCATCCAGCTCCCCCTCTGTGTTGTGTAATTAGCACATCGTAATCAGCCACCTATAAAGGATCTGGCTAAGGGTAAACATGGCAGGGAGTGTTAATGCCATGCTACACTCCATTAACAAAGAAAATCTCTGTGCAGCGTTTGATCAGTCTGCACGGCAGAACACAGCTATTTACACGACTCGCCGCAAGTATGACAGTGTCTCTGACTGACGCACATTTATGATCTCTGGCCATTTTTTAATAAGGTTTATTTATCGAGGAGAAAGGGAAATGGATTTTTGATTGCCAAACAGTAAAACCAACGTGAAGTGGGGGCTTTCCTGAACGTTTATGGTTTCCTCCTTCGTTCCCAGTGTAAAGATGTTACCTCCTAACTTAAATTTTTTGTGTTGATGTTGTTGTTTGAAGGACAGAATAGCAATGCGATCTATGCAATTTTCATTTAGCTAATGAAATCAGTGCTTAGTCTATCAAAACACTACCACAGAATAGTGATTAATAGTCAACAGGTTTTTCTTTGTGTACAAGGAACATTTTTAGAGAGTGCTGAGTCACAGACAGTTTACTTCTTTGGTGGTGTGAATAATTTGGCATGTACTGGGTAACAATTGCAAGATAAGGATTGTGCAATCCATATGGCAAGATCTTTTTGAATTGAAATGTACTAACCAGCAGGCTTTCCTCCCATGTGGAGAATCATCACTCAAGTCTTCTTGTGTTTTCCTCCAGATTGACACTTTCTTCATTGTTTCCTATTGTAAAACTAATATCCCTCATGCAACTGTTCAGCCGCGGGGAGTTTCCAACGTCCTCCATTTCTTTGAAGAAATGTAATGCTATGGGTTCTCAACCTGCTAGTGCAGTTTCAACAGGAAGTCTAACCTCCTCCTCCACCTCCTCTCCACTGCTAATGAAGCCCACGGGAGGTTCTGGAAAGCCCTGGAACTGATGTTGTCCTTCCCATCCAAACCTCCACCTCCTCCTCATTCCTGACAGGCGGTTAGATGAACCCCCACTCCTTGCACACGGCACCATGTCACCATGTCACCATGGCGACCACAAAAGGGACACGTTAGGCTTATGATTTCAACAGATGTCAATTAGGTTTGAAGTTGACTGAACATCTTGTGGTTTGATTGCACAAGTCAAATTAAATTTAAGGACTGCTCATAAGACTATGAATATGAAGGCTTTAACATCAAGTAAAAAAAATACTGCAAATTACAAAATAAAATTGTCAATGGACAAAACATATTCATGTGAAAAAGATTACTGTATAAAAATTATCTACACACTTTTCACCTGACTCACAAACTTAAAACACAAGTGTCAATGGGATTCTCAACAGGTAGGGTTAAACATATTTATTTACACATATTGATAATCAATCATATCTCCTTCTGGTTCAATCCTGGCATCATGACGGGATTTCAAACATCAGCAGAGCCTGTCTCAATATCCTCTCATTGTCCTGGTCATGCGTCACATCCCAACCATGAGGAGGGCCGCAGCTTTCTGCTGAACACCACTGATGGGCAAGTCAGGGAGTTGTTTTTGCTTTGAGAGGGGGGGAAATGCTTGGGAACTCCACTTCCCAGCGTGAGAGAAGACAGTGAGGAGAATGGCTCCCCTGGGTGGGGCCAATGACCTCGCAGAGTGCAAAATATGCAGAGGTCGCTGAGTTCCAATTGGACCAGAGCTAAATATGACTGACATCGGGCGGCAATAACCCTTGACTCTAGAACTGCTCTGACACACGCTATTTATGGACATTTGCAAATGTCATGGAAATATTATTCTCAAGCATATTTCATGTAAACTTACCAAAAAGTATAGACTGAAAGGCAGTAAACCTCCAATAACTACCCTGCCCTATCAATCTATGATCCCTTACCAACTAAAGTTTATAATAGGTGTTATCAGCATACGTTACTCATACATACATACATCACTTTCATGATGTAGCAAATGTACCGTTTTCATGGTACGCCACATTTACAAAAGCGTAACGCTGTCTTGATCCCTCACATCCTCCTTTACAGCACCCACCAGTAGGGGTCAGCACTCACAAACATACCACACAGATACAAAGAGGGGATATGTAGGCCCAGGATGCAGGGAATTGAACCCAGCATTAAGGTGCTGCTAGACACTCTGGAGAGCGCCGGTGTACTACACAGACACGGCTGGCCTCACATCAATAGATCAAGGCAACGTTGTCTCTGTACCAGGCCCGCAGTGTACAATAACCATTGACGGTATTTGAAGCTCTGCAGCGCGGACATGATGACTTCCCATTAGTCTCCTGTCTCGCCGTGAGACGCTGGCTCCGCAGTGAAACAAGAGAGGCCAGTGCTCCAGGAGCAGCCCTGAAGACCCCAGGAACCTAAAGAGAAGAGGAAGCCGTTAAGTCAAAAGGCGTCCACTTCCTCTGCCTCTCTGAATCATTAGCTCTATCAGAACAGTATGTTGCTCTGGGCGACAAGAAGGGATGCTGAAGTGATGCAATTGGCACAAGTTGCTTCAAATGGTTGTGCCTGACCAGACGGGGGCGTCCAAAACAAATTGAGAGAGAGACAGGAGGTGTTGGGTGAGGAAGGTAAGAGACGAGAAGCATGACAACCCAATGGGAGCAGTCCTCATTCATGAGAATCTGGAGTGGCTTAATGTGTTGGATCAACTCACGTCTCAAGCCCTTGAAGGACAGCGTGTGCGGGGAGTTAAGAGTAGAGGAGGGCCCTTACCATTTAGTTGGGCAGGAAACAGGCTTAGTGTGTATGGATGGAGCAGAGCAGGGCCTTTTGGTTTTGGTGGTTGTCCCAGGGCCAGCTCTAAACGAAGGTCTAGTGGGCAACCCTGGGCTGTTTGAGGTGTGGTGGGCCTCATTGCTGGGCCCTGCACTGCATCACACACAGCTCTACAGGCTCTAAACGTGGAGGGGGCCCATCATGCGATCGGCAAGCGACTCTAACCCAACCCAATATAGATGGTGATCTCATTCCTGATGTCTCCAGCCATTAAGATGATAGATCTAAAAACAGCCTTGCCTACTTGGTTTATTTGAGATAACCACATTTGCATGTTAAAACAGATTAAAATCAAAACTTTTATTCTTGGTAATGTATATCTTAATATAATAATGTGAACAAAAATATATTATTGAATATCTGATCCATGGTGATATATACCTTTCCCAGTACTAATTTTGGGACGAATCCAACGTTGAAAATAAACGATTTCAGTTTAGTGCTGCACAAAGTGAATGAATAACCAAAGTTGTGACTGCTAAAAAGTCTGTAAATTTAACCATCTATAAAAAACATACAAAGTGACAAAACAGTCAGACAAAAAAACTGGCAGTACAATATTTATTGAAATATGATACACAAACAGCAATTAGCAACAAATCTGTCAAACAAACACAATTAAAGTAGAGTATTTTAAATAAAGTTCCTAAAACAGCAGATAAATGTTTGCACCACTAAAATAATGCTAGTACAAATGTGCATGTATGTACATATGGGGCCTAAGGGCAAGTTCAGGAAATACGGACGACATCAAACACTTGTATCATACTTGATGCAAATCGATGTTAATGCCTATGAATAGAAAGGAAAAAGGTCATACCGTTGTCTTAATATTATCACTGATCACCTGGTTGAATCCAACATTTTTTTTTCCATCACCCACAGCTGTTAGGGAAGAGACATTTCATATTTCAAAGCTCCATATATCCTCAGCATCCCACTGGCTCGTCTGCCTATGTATTCTAGTACAGACAACGGCTGTAAATCTGCTGGCTGAAGTTTGAACTGAAACATGCATTAATAGTTGTTTTTCTGTCAAAGCCGTCCACACTGTCCACACATGTTAATCTCAACACCACTATACATGGTCGCTGTATTTATATAAAAAAAAATCCCATATGGGGGAATCATTCTATGCTGACAGGAAACACATTCATTTTATGAATACATTTAGTTCCTATTGCGTTTCAACTTTTTAGATTTTTAGAAAGCAGTAATAGCTTTTTTATATAGAACAAAATACAATATATGCCATAGATGACAGTATGTTCACCCCTTTATTTATATTTATCGAACAATATTGTGTTAACTTTTTTCAGTGACACAATTGCGGCTCTCGGTTATTCTTATTAAGTAAGAAATTGTAGTTTTGGATTTTCAAGTTCCAATTCCAGTTTGAAGGTCCAAGGTAAATTGAAAATGATAACGGAGATTTTGACGATTGTATACTAGCTACCTACCATTTTTATTACAACGACTCAAACGAAGTTTTACACCGTTTATTCTTATTCTGTATCACGACAGGACAGATTTGCAGTAGATCCAGAAAAAACAAATCAAGATATTTTTTTTTCCTTCGACCGTAAACATGCATTATTTTTTTTTAACACACATCAGCTCTTTTAAGTGGAGTGTTCCATTATATTTAAAAAACATACCAATGAATTACATTTTAGAATTTTTTAATCAATCAAACAGACAGCTTAAGGTACATTTGCAAAACGGATCAGATGCTTTCACAAATTATTCTGCCACAAATGCAAACCATATTTTTTTATCTTGAGGTAGTTTTAGCAAACATAAAACAAATCAAAATGTTTTATGTCGCAAATCCATTTTCAGCATCAAACTGGTCTTACAGTACTAACGTTTCACCTTGGATGTGTGTGTACTTTTGAGATCCATATGATTTAGAGACAAAATCAAGCTGAAACAGGACGAAGCTGTGGTATCTTTTCGATGCAATACTCTGCACATTCCGTCTATGACAGGTAACTTTGTGCCCCCCAGCCCTTTCCCTCTGAACGGGCCTCCTTTCTGACTGACAGCCACAGGTTTGCTGGGTAACCATGTGCCATTTCAGCCTCCCTCAGCCCGTCACGGCTAAAGCTTTACCAGTCACATGTCAAACCAAGGCCTTGCCCAAACCCTTCTGCATCAAGCGCCTTGACGTTACAAGTCAGGCCAGAAAAATCTGGGAATCACCTGTCTCCACTCTCACACACACAGTAGGGGACATTGGCCTCGTGGTCCCACAGCAGGAGCGCATGAGGGGCAACCGGAGCCAAATTCAAAAAGACACCCCCGCCACCGGGCACCCCTGCCAAAAGAATGCCCCCAGATTGGAAACATGTGTATTATTACGAAGCTCAAGTGCTGTATAAACATCTAGCCTTCGCTAACCTGCTAATAGCCTTAATTTGTAAGGTAAACAGCAGAGTTTCACACTCACTCACCTAAGGAGCTTAAGGCGCCGTGCTGCTCCCTCCGTTGGCCGTGGCAGGACTGGGAGAGCGACAGCGCCCAAGTTCCAGCTCCTCTCGGCACTATCTGCTAAAGTCATTTTCTTTCAAAGTGGAATTAATTTCCTTTCTCAGGCAGGCCCCCCTGTGCTTGTTGCACAGGCTCAGTAGTGGCCCGGGATCCCGGAGTGTGTGGAACAGTGCACATTCATTTGTAAAACAAGTTCAAGTAACATGTACTATAAACAAAGAATAGAAATTAGTTATACAAAATTACATATAAAATAAAATTTTAAGCCAAAATTTTCTGTTGCTCGATTGTAATTGTGTAATGTATTGTTTATATACAATACATATTTTACATAAAACACAGACAAGCATTTTCGTAAAAAATTTTTTTTAAAACATTGAAAGAAAATGTATGAACATGCATGAATGTCTTTTAATTGTTGATAAAATATAAAACAATAATAGTGATTGAAAGCATGCACACTCATTCCATACAAGAACAATCCTTGGAATATAATAGTCAATTAAAATTGACTAAATCAATTGTATATTTTTGTTTAATTTCTATTGTTTAATTTGTAAGACAGTTTGTAAGATGACATAAATATTGCAAGTATACAATATAATTTTGCAATCCAGTTTTTGTTAATGTTGTATTTATTGATCTTGTTGAATAGTGTTGAACAGCTAAATACATGAACTAATTAGTGGAAACACCAAAATATTAATATAATATATTTGTGAAAAGGTTGTCATGATGCTATCAGCAAATATTTTATGATCGATATCATGGTATCAACACAGCCACTGGCGGTATTGGTATGTTATATCCCTATACATGATGTACTTAAATACAGAAAAAGTGAATTTAACCTATCTCTGTTTGGAACCTACAGCTAAGAAAACCCACACCTAGGGTGGCAAAGGCAGGGTATTGAGCTTCCCTTCTGCCTTCACCCTGTAGCCTCCAAGTCTCTATCTCCTACTAGGTCCCATCTTAGACCACATCATCCCATAAAACTGTCCTTTCAAAAAAGGCCATCGGAGGTCAGATCCCAGTCTAAATGATTTGCCCTCTCTCCTGAGGGCTCAGCCATTTTAATAGTGTAGATTTATTGTGCTGTGCTTTTTGGAGGGCGATCATATGCATGTGGTCAGTAGCGCGTCGTATGCAGTGCCTGTGTGTGACCCAGCCTCCTTCTCACATTACACCCTATTTATAACCTCCCCTCGGCCGGCTCTCCTTCATACTGCTGTTCCTAAGAACCACCTTCTGCTCTCTGTCACAGAGCTCCAGGCTCCAGCTCCTCCTGACATCTGAGAGGCTCTCCTGCAGATCATCGAGGGGGCTCACTGTTTACCCTTGCACAGCCTGGCAAGCTGCTGCATGCTTCGGATTACCTCTGGATACCCCTCTCCACACCGAATAAACATTTATTTTTGGGTCATTTTTTTCTAAATCGTCATTTCCAGAAGGAGCCGAGGAGCCGGGGAAAAAGACAAAGAAGGGTGCTTTGGATATTCGTGTCATTTAGAATTTTGGCTTGTGGGTAAATTCAGTAACTTTATCCTAATCACCTCACCTTTCCAGGAGGCCCTAAGTGGGTTTTGCATGCGATGGATCACACGCTCTTTGGTTGCCTGCGCAACCCCCATGCCCCTGCCCAGGCTCTGCACCCAGCATTCACCCAGTCGCCCCTGGCTCTGCATGGCCGCTCGGACCACGTCTCATACCCTGACCTGGCTTGTTCCACCCCTTCCCCCTCGGCCTGTGTCATCTCCAGCTATCCCGGGGACGAGGGCCTGTTCTCTGGGCAGCACCACCACCATCACCCCCATCCTCACCATCACCGCGGCGGGCAGCAACAGCAGCATCACCCTTTGCCTCAGCACCAGGAAACCTGGCACATTCCTCAGATGGCCTCCACTGGTGGTGCCAGCTCTAGGCACAGCCTGTGCCACCCACACCCCCACTCAGGCCCTGACAGTGGGCCGTTAGCACCAGACCTAGGGCCCCCTGCGGGGTCGGGTATGTGTGCCAGGACCCCCAGCATGGGGGGCCGCAGCACCCCTACCGGGGCCTCCTGTATGTCTGCAGACTTTGGCCGAGAGACTATGTCGCCTGTCGATACAGACAAGAGAAACGGCAAGAGGAAAAGTGACAGTTCAGGTATAGTAAAACCCGGGGTGGGACAAACTTTTGATTGACATTGATCGATTAATTTAACTCGAAAGATTTGTGCGGCAGTAGCTGGATGGAATAACCAACGTTGTTTTATTACATGAAATATCTGGGCTCTGCGTCAAACATAACATTTATACCAACCATCTGCATTATACTTTATTTAATACTGTATATATATAT
>JAVQJS010156472.1:0-26366 GCA_036024795.1 Galaxias rostratus
ACATTTTGCTAATGTTTTAAGCTACAGAAAGATCTAGAAAACACCAATAATACCGACAACAAATAAGACAATAGTGCTTTGATTCAGTTTAATACTTTTGTATTTGGATGTGTAGCATGGTATCCACTGAAATCATTCTATACATTCTAAACATTTAAAACAATGTACACAAGGTTAACTAGAAGCTCAGCTAAGACTCTTGTTATCTTGGTAAAAGCCCTAGTGTGTGTAATGTCACTATTTGGAATTGAGTAACCACTTGAGCCATTGACAAGAATTTGTTGACTGAGTTTGCTGTTGGCTGGGCTTGTGTAAACTGCTTTGTGTGAACAGCTGGGTGTTTCCTTATGTGGTCAAAGAACATTTAACATGGCTATACCACCCCAAACTTAACTTCAGAGAAACTCTTCAAAGCAAATGTCTGCCCCTGACAGCAGTAGTTTCCACTCATAAGGCAACAACACCTAAAGAGTCAATACAAATTCAATGGCATGCTTTATAAGGAATATTATACTCATTTTACATTGCCAGGAATTTGACAAACTTTATATAAAAAAAAAAACACCTGCCTGCAAGCTGAAAAATATATTGTTTTTATGTAATATCTTTTTCAATCAGTTAACTGGAAGACTGTACTGTAAACAGGTTTTTTAATTAGGTACTTCCATCTAGTGAGACAACCAGAGTCTTACAAGTAAACCAAAACCTTAAGTGATACTTTAGAAAATACATGTAAATAAATACATCATTTGTCAAGCGTGGTGCTTTTTCTACTACCAAAATGGTAGACTTGATATCGACCTGGAAAGAAACAAATTGAGACAAGAACATTGCAGACTCAGTAAACAGATATCTTCAGTGAGCACCGCTGCAATGAGGTTGCCCAAGCTATAACCTGTTTTTCGAGTTTACACAAACTTCCTGTTCCGTTTTCGAAGCTCCGTACAAAAATGCCAAGACAATAAAGGCTGGATAAAAAAGCCTGGACAATCAAAGGTCTCATATTTTAAAAACACCAGATAGCATACAGTTACTAAGACTGAAAGTAAGTGAAATTCCGTTTTTGTTGAGGCAACTCATTAGGAGATTCTAATAGATGCTTCAGACAATAGTAGGAAAAGTATGAATGATTTTCCAAGAGTCCTTCTGGGTCCATTTTATGGAGACATTCATTGCTGTGTTTTGTCTGATGGCTTGTTTGAGTTACATGTGCCTGTGTGGAGCTGCAGTGCCCCCTGTCTGTGTAAAGCACTCAGTGTTCTGAACTCCAGTGGCATTGTGTGTGGACTGGAGTGGGAGGTATACTCATAGGTTAGAGTATCATAGTAGTGGTACTTCACAGGTTTCCCCTGTTGGTTGCTGGGAAAGGGCCAGAAGCCATAAAGATGAATCTCTTCACAAAAGCGAGTGGCCATAGTGTACATGAGCAATCCAGTGGTGGGTCGCTTAATCAGGACATTGTTTGTCAACCAATATCTGCAAACAGATATGTAATGTCATCACACATTTTTGTACACACAATATATAAATCACAATAACATTTAAAAAAATATTCCAACTATCCTGAATATACTAATTAGCATGCATACACATGTTCTTTTTAGAAATGAATTTTATGGGGTCTCCATGGTTCCCCAAATGGATAGTCTATGAGGATAGGCACATTGAAACCAATATCCTCTAGAAAGCCCCTGAATTCACTGCATTCCTAGCTGTACAAAGGCTGTTTACTTAACCTTGAATAAGCTTGTGCAATTAGCACCCATTCCCTCCCAGCTTTGCAGTCTGATATTTGGTGGACACATGCAGATGGACGCTGAACCTTAATAAGATGGAGAAAGCAGCAACTAGTGACTGGCAGAAAGTATCTGCAGAACCCAGGGAAAGATCAGGGCCACACTTCCATGGTATAGTCAATGGATCTTATTACCAGTGTAGTCGGTCCCAAAAATACAAAATATCATAAGGAGAGAAGCAAACTGACTTGTGCTGAAACATGTTCACCTCTGCCTCAGCTTCAGGTGAGTGGATTTATTCTTATGTCTATGTCTATAAATAGCTACAGGGCTGTACAAGATTAAGAGTATGTCAAGCCCTGGATTACAGAACTCACTTGGCAGACAGGTACTGAATGCCACACTGATCAAATAGGCACACAAATGTGTTTAGTCTCTTTTACCACCCGTCCCATAAGGCCCTGTATCTCACCCTCTGACAGCATGGAGAAGGCGTAGAGAGGGAAAAGCCGTGTGAACGTTCACTGTGTGCTGGAGAATAAGGTCGATGGCCCACTCTACGCGCTGCTCTCCTCCCTTGGCCATGAAGGCCGGGATCCACAGCACACTGCCGCTAAGGCTACGCAGACGCTGGAGGAAGCGATCCCGCCACTCCTTGTTGGCCAAGTCCTGGAAAGCCCGTTGCACCACAGAGGGGTTCATGGTCACTAGGTTGGTTCGCCGGCCCACTTCTTCAGCATACTCCTCCACTGGTGCTAGGTTGCACCTAAGGGCAGCCAGACAAAAAGAGAGCTAAGCAATCAAGAGTCACGTCATAGATTCCATCCATCTAAGCACTGACCTTGTCAACTGAAATTACCTTGTTATCGCATCAAGTTCCACTCTGCTTACTGTTTACTGTTGCGTCATGTTGCTATATTGACCACCTAATACAACTGAGGATTTGATATATGCTTTGATAGCTATACAAGTTATAGCGACATAACCAGCCAAAGGGTTGTACTGAAATAGACATGGAAAATCCACACTATACTGTAGGATTCGGTGGGGTATTCAGGGATGGCTATTGTACAGCTGAATATTAAATACTGTTTATTAATGAATCTCTTCAATCTCTGTCCACCTGTCCCATCACTCCCATGTATGTTCTAAAGGACTGCAGTGTTCCATTACAGGACCTGAGCTGAGGCCTCACCTGTTTTGGTGGATACCAAAGCAAAATGCTTCAGAATAAAAATGTTAGCTCCTTGCTAACTGCCCAGTTGTTAGGCAAGGTCAATCTTGGCAGTGGTAGACTCATCCACACCTGTCTTGTTTGGGTCGTACTCATAATTAAGCGGTAGGAAGCTAGGGGTTTAGACTGGTACACAGCAGTGGCACAGACAGTTATAGCAAAAGGACAGTAGATCACAGATGTAGAAACCCAGATAAGATACCTTTGCTTCTGTTAGGTCCTGCCTAGTGGCTTGACTCTCAAACCGGGTCACATATATGTGTATATGTGTATATGTATTTATACAACTTAACGTTTTGTAGAATAACTGTCAATTACTTGTGTGGTTGCAGAAATATCGCCCGACACTGGAAAGACAACATGCAGATATCTATATATTAGTCGAAATAGTGAGAGACTTATTGCTTTACTGTAAAACAAACATGGCTTGTAACTGTGCGTACCCCTTTTGCTGTGCATAATTATACATTTTGTACCAACATTGTTACATAATATGCAGGGCATCACATTCTTTCGTTAGAAAATAATGTGAAGAGAAATAAACACTTCCAAACACTCTAGTGCAGAGCAAAATTAAGGAGTAGTCAAATACACTGAAATTCCCTGATAGATGGGTGTGGGCTTTAGGGCTGTCAGTGCTTCTCCAAGAGACCCATTTTCAGAAAGCCTCATACCATTGCGTATTTTGAAATCATTTAAAAAATGTATTTTGATATCGTAATCACTACATAGGGCCCACATAAAAAAAGTAGTTAAAAATATCTAAAGGTGCATCTGATATGATCATGGATCAAACTACAGTCATTGCAGTTTAAAGGATGATTTATTGTATTTTTGCTATTAATACATTTGAAATATGACAAACCTATTTCTGATTCTTTAAACCTTGCTTTCCTTCTATGATCTTATTTTTGCTCTAAGTGTCTCATATTGAAGTCTTACCTGATGACAAAGTCATGAGAGTCAATTTCTGCCCCACAATGGCTGTTCAACAAGATCCCGGAGTTGCCAACAATGGCACATCTTTTATAATGCTGGTTCTTCAAGGGGGATGCAGTGGGGAGAAGGCGGTATAGGTTCTCTGAGATGTTTGTAGTGCTCTGACGGTCATATACATAGTGGACAATGTCCCCTGGCTTAAAATGTCCCTTCAGAATGGAGATGTCCCTCTCCGGATCTAAGAACTTTAAGATATTCTTCCTATGGGCAAGGAATGTGTCAAGTCATATTAACAGTTCAGTCAAGTAGATTTATAATTTTATCAGTATCTCTTATGCCTGACGTAAAATCTATGTAGGAGACCCCTGGAAAAAGATTGTACCTTATGAGGTTGGAGAAGGTTTTGTTTAGGACCCAGTTATTGGAAGAAAAATGGCCTTTGCTGTCCAAGTTTGGAGGAGGAGCAGGGGTATCAACTTTTGCATCATTTGCCAATGATGTTGGATAAGCCTTTATTGGTGTTTTTCTGAAGGAAGACAGTGTTTGGTGTTTGACAGATTGTTTTGGTTAGACCAAGACATTCCAAGAGTCACCTAATGAGTTGACCTTTATTGTGTTTCAATCAAAATAAAAAACTTAATGGCTTAGCATGGGCATTCCTCCTTTGCCTAAGGGTTGAACCCAAATACTCTGAAACTCAACTGTGTTCATTTGATGCAAGCCGTCTAATTGTGTTTTGCATGGATCAAGTGATTTTAAATGTTGAGAGAAAAATATCAGGTCAAAGAATATATAAAACTGCTCTGGACAGCAAAGTAACAAACCTGTTTTGCTGGGGAATTTGCTGCTGCAGGAAGATTGTTCTTGAACCCCCAATGTTCCTAAACCAAGAAGATATTTTGACAATTGTAGCCATTGGAGGATTGTGTCATTGACATTATCATCAGTAACATGCATGTGTAGTTGGCTCAGCAGATGACACTAGGATGGTTGCATTTTCTATTTGAAAAAGGTTGTTTTTCAACAGTGTCTACAATCTACAATGGTAAAGTATCTGCAACCTCCACAGGCCTATCATTTCAGACCATGAAATGCTCATAGGTGATGGACATTGGATACATTGCTACCTATCTATATATATACAGTTTTGTAACATATGAGATTAATAGGCCTGTATTATTATCACACCATAGAGTGTATAAAGCAAGCAATCACAAGTTGAGGAACAGTTACACTTGGAAAATATATGTCCACATATCTCTTCAGTAGTAAATGGGAATTAGTAGGGCTATTAGCCTGGATGTCTGCCTGTGTTTCAATTGTGTATAAAATATATGGACAGATAGGGCACAGGCTAATAGTTAATAATGTAGGAATACGCTTTAATGCTAAGGTAATTAGTTGTGAAGAAAAACGTATTCATCATGCAAATCTGCCTATTTAGTAATGACAGAACTTTTCAGACAGCAAAAGAAAGAAAGACATGATCTGCCTAAAGAACAAAATGTACAAAAGGGGAAATAGTTGACATACACTTTCGTAGCATTGCTGATAAGCCGTCCACAAACCTATTACAATACATTGCTGGGACATTTCTCCAAATTCCTGACAGAACTAGTGTAACTAAGTCAGGTGTGTAGGCCACCTTGCCTGCATATGCCTTTTCAGTTCTACCCACACATTATCTATTGTATTGTGATCAGGGCTTTGGGGTGGCCACTGCAATACCTGCGGCACTGAGTATTTTATGTTTATACGTTCTGACCTTGCACATAGACAGCATTGGAAGGAAATAAAACTTCAACGAGTTTTTTGGCGGAAGGTCACTTTTCTCTCAGTTTTTCCAACTTTGCAGCGTAAACTTTTTCATTGCTTATACTAACGACATAATTAATTCACTTACTTTAAGATGTGATAGGCAAAACAGGCATTACGTACCCCTTTTTCTATGCATTCGTTCGGTTGTTATAGTTTTAGAGGCCAAAAAGGCTGGCTGTCAACCAAAACGAAAGACTAGGCAGACTATACGACTGTACATTGCAAGACCTATAGAACCACATCTGCATACTGACTCCAATATGCATAATCTCGTATTTTATATCACAAGCGCATATGCTCCTTTTTAAACAGCTTGTGTGTTAAGACGATACCGAAGACATAAGAACGTTGTTATAGACCGCTGAGGTGGAAAGGCTGTTATCACTTGCATTGCAGTGTCACAAGAGGTTGATTAATTTTAGTCAACGCCGTTTTAAATACGGAAATTAAGGGTATAGGCAAATTATGGAATTAGCCTTCAACTAGCTACAAGCAGACGCGCACTTGAAAAAAGAGACTCGCACAAGGCTCATTCAAAAGGTACTTACGCAATGTCTTCCTCTTCAGCAACATATATTATTATCAAAAACATTACCAGCAACGTTAGAAATCCAAACACTGATGTTCGAAATTCTGACTGCATGGCAAAGTGTTTCAAGGCTGCAGGCTGAAAGATGATTCAGCGTGCTCCTATCCCAAAATTAAAAATCAATCACAGGCAACATATTTAATTGATCAATAACGAAAGTATAAGCTTAACTATTATTCTTAAAACAGAAGAGATGCTGAGTCTTGTCAGGTCTCCAGTTTAATTCCCATGGGATCATTGGTACTATGCCTGAATCCAACAAAAAAACTCAAGCCGTTCTCATTTCAAATTCCCGAGTAAAACTTTCAGAGCGTGTGCCTGCCTCACAAACTGCTATTGGAACAACATCGAGAACAACACCATCTAATAGGATTAGAACCAGCTAATGTAAAACCGCCCATCTCCCAACTGAAGAAGCATTCAAATGTAAATAAATAAATATGTAATGAATAGAAATAGAAATGTACTGAATGTTTGCACTGCAGTTGTGTAGACAGTCTGTTTTCAGTTTACAGATTATATACTGAATATCCTGGCTATTAACTAAAGTATATGCAGTAAGTGTTGTTTGTGCAGGCATAGAATTTTAATTGAATTTTTGGGAGATCAGGTTGATCCTTTCCCTTGTGCAACCAATGCGGGCCCATACACTACAACTCCATTAATCAGATTTAATTCCAAACATATATAATAAAATAATAATAATGAATTAAGGGCAAGATCAGATTATCCATGTAAATGAAATTGATAACAGCCATGTTGGTTCTGCAGGGACATAGCTTTTGTTCCATACGCACTGCTCAATTAGACACACATCCATTGCATTGCATTTCCCGAGGGGAAATGCAGTTTTTAGCCATTGTTTTTACATAAACTGGAAGCCACTGTGTCAGTTTTACAGAAAACCTGAACTCCTAATTTCATCAAAAATACAAATATTTTCTGAAACTAAAGCTTCACCTCAGAGCAAACATATTTCCTCAAAATCATTTCATTGTATTGATTGCGTTTTTGTTTAAAAACACACGTAAGAACATCTAATTGTGTTTATTAGTTGTGTATTTTGCTCTGGTACTGGTATGGTACTGGTCAGCAGGACGAGACTTGTGCTTCAGAAATGCGAATTTATGAAGGCTATGCACTTTCATAAACTGGAGGTATAACTCTGGAGAACGTTGTCTTTACAACGAATTCACAAATTAATTATGTGCAGTGTGAAACAACAACCTCGCGACTGATAGACAAACGCAAAGAGACCTAGAAAAACTGATGCGGTGAAAATACTGGCTGACTAGCCTAAACAGGAACACAGCCACACACATACACACGCACCACCATTTCATGTCGACAGCTACACACTTGTCTGGTTGGTGCCGAGTAAGGTGTATCGCTACTGGCAACTTGAAGTCTGCAGATCCCTAGGCAGATTGAAAAAGGTGGTGTCCTCAAAGCAAATCTTTTAAAAGCACATCCTCAAATCTCATAGAAAGCACACACATTTTCTTCATCATGAGTCATCGTTAAACAATTTTTATATTTTAATGACTGCATTGCCCGGTAATATGGAGTACTTGTGAATATTTTCTGTTTAAACATTCCACTATTTTATTTGTTGAGGTGATGAATTCTGTCTGTGGTATTGCACTCCTACTCCAAAGGTTCGAGTTATGATTTTCTGCACCATCTCTCTTGAACCCATGGAGCCATCTCTTCTCCCCGCTTCAGACACACTGTAGTTCAGTTCATCTGGCATTATAAACCTGGAAGTCGAGCCACATCAATATGCAGCAGACATGAAAGAATGGTGTGTTGTTTTCTACTCTAAGACGCTTGGAATTAAGCAAAAGGCAGCAACACATCCCAGCTCCATTACAAAGTAAAATCCCCCAAGGTCATAGATAACATGGCAAAGTACAATTATATTCCATGAGTCTTAAACTTTCAGATTCCTTGAGTTTATTAAGCGTGTTAGAGGTTGCATTGCAACTATAAAATGTTTTTGTGGTAGCATCCTGTAGAATGTTAAATAGAAATCCATAGGGTATAAGTAAGTTCTTTGACATCACAAAAAAAATCTAAATCCAGCACACGTGTTTAAAATAAAAGTGTATTATTAAAAAGATCAACCACAAATAGATGTTTATTTTTCTGAAAAAGTATTTATTTTCAGAATAAAATAAATGATATCTTGCCATACAAAAAGTGTAAGAAAAGGGACAATGTCAAAACTATAACTGTAGAGACCTTGTTAAGTGATATAAGAAATTGGGTGTGCAAACAAGCATTGAAGAGCTCCTCAAATACATGTTTATGAACATTTCATGTGTGAATCATCTTAGCGTGGGTTAATCTATCCTGTCACTTCATGATCATTACCCCTGGCACTATTATTAGTGACTTTACATACTCATCTGTATGCCTTGACGTAGCAAGGGGGCTTCGTTTCCCAAAAATCGACATACTACTTTCGCCACAGTTGTGTTTCTCGTCCCAATTCATATATGACATAAGTATGTCACAGCAAACATAATTCATTTAACTTAACTGTAATTCAACTGTAATTTAAATAAAATCTAATAACATATTCTGAGCCTAACAAATATATTATCCTCAATCTTCTGTATTACTTGAATGTCATTGAAACACACATACAATATTTTTCTTAATATTCAAATAATGGCTTTCCCACTAGGCGGAGAAACCCAAATAAAACATAAACACATTTCTTCTCTGGATAATCCCTCATTATTAAGACATATTAGGGTATAATAAACTTGAAATGAAGAAGCAATTGCAAAATATTACTGCTTTGACAGAAATCATTTTGCAGCCTGACAAATTACTAAATATTGTTGGTAATGATGGATATGAAGTATTTGGAAATTGCACCTCTAAAACAGACGACAGTCTGGTCTAAAAAAAAAGTTTGATAAAAAGTGTCCAGCAAGGTTTTATTTGCCAACATTGTATGCTGATAATAATCATCATACCAGTTACTACCATTGGACATGATTCATTGACATTGAAGGTATCCAATAGTTGGCTAGTATTAGTCATCAAACAAGGAAAACTCTTTTTTTCACTCCTGAATGATAGTAAAGTGGATTTATGCATTACTATCAGAAAACGCTGTATAGAATGTTTAATAATAATAGTTTGTAAACGCTTGGCAACCTTTTGCATATGTAAAATACCATGGACGGAACCAAATGTTTTTCAAAAAAATTGGTTAAAGAGAACAGAGCGAGACAGAAAACACAGTGCACACTGACTGAAAATAAACCATGTCACAGTGCACACAAATGACTGGGACCTTGATAGTTCCGTATGGCAACTATAGTATAGTACTATAACCAACTACTAAACTAGTGGCTTAGGGCTGAGCCTCACTGTGCTGTAGGATACTTGTCTTCTACCACCAATCACAAGAGAAATCACTGGCACTGGACGACACCTCGCTGATAAGTTAACATGATCTCTGCTATCACAACAGACTCTTTTGGAAGATACCCGCGATGAGGAGTATGGAGCAGCAACAGTCTTTCAGGACCTGAAAGGGCCCTGAAATAGATTATCTTTCTCAAACAAATATTGAGTATCCTTTCCACAAAGATTACAGACAAAGGAAGATCTGTGACGAAAATATTTGTATTAGCAGGGGGATCTTTCTCTTGGAGGTGTGCAATTTATAAAACAGACTCCATATTTTCGCAATACTCATGGTCTTCTAAGTTGTATATAAACTTTGTCCTGTTGACGGATTTGGGCCCCTCCTTTGCTATGTTGTCGGAGCAGAGGCCGGGGTACATGTCAGTGTGCGACAGCATGCCCTCGTGACACTTGATGTATTTCCTGTAGTTTTTGCGTAAACAGAACCAGGTGGTGGTGTAGAGCAGAAAGGCGATGCCCTTGAGAACAATGGCAAGGCTCACATACAGATGCCTGTAAGCAATATTGTCATACAGTAGACAGGCTCCTTTTTCCCCACAGTCTGTGCTCCAGAAAAGGCAGGTGGAGTCAATCCCAGCACCAAAGATGAGCGGTGGGGGGATGAATCCTGCAACACAGATAGAGAAACAGATGATGTTTTTTATAACATAGACATATTCATCCCATCCTGAACATCAATCCAAATCTAAAATGGACTCGAGGACACAGAGGGGGGAAAGCAGGAAGTGTACACACAATGTAGTTACATGTCTGGAATACTTACCAAGAAGTCGAAGCAGGAGAAACAACACTCCAAGAGCATACGATTTCAGCTCAGGGCTCACAGTCCTATGAGAGCAGTAGCGTGGGAAAAAAGATCAGTTCTGCTAGTATTTCTTTTTCTTCCCACATAGTGAGCAGTTGTGTGTTACCTGATCAGGATGATGACGGAGGGTGTCTGAGCCATGGCTCCAATCATGCTGCAGGCACAGATCACCACTAGGAAGGTGAGGAAGGCCTCCTGGCAGCCAGGACTGGGGCACTTTCCTGGCACCGCTGTGGCAAACTCACTGTCACTTGAGATACACGTGCAACCCGTCAGGTTCTATAGACACATACAGGAACACCACAGCTTGTGTTATCGTGTTGTCACATTGTGACAGGACGAACTTCTTTATGATCCAATTGCTTGTAATAATTTCAACTAGGCATTCATTTTAAGTTGAGGCCACAGAAACGGCAAGGAGAGTGTTAACAGCGCATGCAAAGCTGTAAGAATGCACATATTTCCTCAAGCATAAATATCCTCACTGCATTTTTAGGCAAGACAGAGATAACAGGCCAGATTAACACTTCAGGCACTGACGAGCAGCGAGCTAGACGCCCCTCCTTGCAGCATGTGATTGGAATAAAGTGGACATTAATGTGAAGACAGCAGCAGCCATTAATGTGAAGACAGCAGCAGCTGCTGTGCCCAGCCATCTGACTATACAACTAGTCAGCCATATTGGGATTTACACTCATTTGACAGAGGCCTTTTTTGTGTTATTTGAGCCCAGAGAGGCAAGAAATGGAAAGAGAACAACCGAAGCGGCATGTGATATAGGAACACTAGGTGGCACTTAACAATTCCACCTGCAGGTCATTAGTTACACAAATCTATTCAGATAGTTTCTATTTCTGGCATGGCTGCAGGTGGGGTTAGTGACAGTGGAGAGCAGCTTCTTCTCCTTGGAGGGCAGGACCGGGAGTCCTTTAGGGTAATGACCTGCACAGGGAAGGGAGGTGGGGCCCCTGTGCTCACTGTTTTGTTGCAACCGGCAAAGCAGGAGGACAGGTAGGTGATGCCGTTGGAGCCACACACGGGGCTGACGGAAGAGGTGTAGCAGTTACAGTGGCTGATGCACTGAGCCTCTGGCTTCTGGCCCGTCCGCAGTGTCCTGCAACCGGACAGAAGAGAAAAGAGGAATCTTCAGTGCCGCCCTGTAATATGGATATTTAGCAGAGCAGACACAGAGTGCTTTCACACAACAAAAATTCCCCTTTATGTAACCCCCAGTCACTGGAGCAGCACAATGTTAAGTTATCGTTTAGCAGCCGGCTATTTCTCACTCGTTGCCGTAGGCGACGGTCACCCCGGCGACAGGCCCGGTGTCGCAGCCCAGGAAGAGGAAGGAGACGTAACAGGCCGTGGAGATCAGGTTGACCAGCATGGCCATGCGGATGGCCCCCAGTGCAGACAGGTTCAGCTTCTTAACCAGCAGGCCCCCCATGAAGATCCCAAGACATGCACAGGGGATGGCTGTCATTCCTGGAGGCAGGAGATCCATGCCTTATTAATCTCTCCCACTGTGCGTGTGTGTATATGCATATTTGTTTAAAATCATGCCTTATGTGTGATCGGAGAAGACGTTAATCTATCACATATTTGTGTGTAGACATGAACAGTACATGGCAAACGTAATATGAAAAGAAAAGTTTATTGGCATGTAACAAACCCAGAAGCTGGTTGGCGGAGGATGTGGTGAGATTGAACTGCTGCTCCAGGTATTTGCCCAGGAAGGCAGCAAAACCAGCCACTACGCCAATCTCCATGCAGGCAGCCAATATGATGCAGGTGAACACAGGGTTGGAGAGTAGGTGCTTGGTGACTTTAGGGATCACTGTTGGGAGAGTCAAAATGTATGGAGAACTTTGGTTGGTACATAGGGAGTTTACATCACTATGCAATATAACCCTAACCTCAAAACAATATGTGTGAATTGAACAGACAGTGAACAAAATATGATGTTTCAAGATATGTCACATCTGAACTCTTCTGAATCCACAGCTTTGTCTTTTACCTACTTAAAGTATGTTTTGGGGTCAACCCCGAGGACAAAAAGCTGCATAGTGAATGAGTGTGTGGTGTTAAAGAGATGTATATAATTTGGATTGTACACTTAGTCTGCTCAATATTGGATCTGAGCTTGGGCAGCTTTGACATTAAATCCAATTTGAGATTTTATAGTGACCATATGGGTTCAGGAAACAGGTTAAACTTTGTTAAACAAGACATGTAACTATGTTTGTCACATTAGTTTAGAGGAGAGTGAACTGCTGTACACTACACAGTCAAGTACTCAAACGTATGTAAATTATAAATATTGTAACTTTCAGAATAAATGCTACCTGAAATCCTAAATCTTTACAGAGAGCAGTCACGTAGACTGGACATTAGCTGGTACTGTGTGGACCGTGCCGCCCTCACCTCGGAGCTGCTGGCAGCAGGTGGGGCTGCCGGCGGGCTCGTGGTTGTGCGCTGCCCCGTTGCTGGGCTTGGGAATCTCATAGACGGTGGTCTGCGGGGGCGGGAGCATGGCCTGCTCGCTCTCTCCCTCGCTGTCGCGGGGGGCCAGGGACTGGGGGAAGCCGAACATGAAGAGAGCTGAAAAAAAGAGTAAGGCACCACACAGGAGGAAGCCTCCCCACCATGCCCCTATCCACCGCGGGTCGTCTGGCGTGATGTCCAGTTTAGCTGGGGAGGGAGACAGATGTTAGCAACACAACAGCATACATACATGACGACCTCCTATGAATGTGTTGAGGGGTGTATATGTAGTTCATAAGATGTGCTTGTGCCTCACATGCGTCAATGAAGGCAGCGTCCACATAGAACTTGGTGCAGAGGGAGCCCAGGATGAAGCCACAGGCCGGCCCAAACACCAGAGTAGAGAAGAGAATTCCTGTAAAACAAAACCAAAAGGTAAAGTGATGGTCAGCCTACGGTAGCTTATAACTCACATGTTGTTGGCAGAAGCTAATGACTAAATGTATTGTGGTTCTCATGTGAACACCTTGAGGTTTTTTAGACATTTTTAAAAGTATTAGCTTTTTGTGAATTAAGATAATGTTGTACAAACCCCTAATCAGATGTATTTACTCGGACAAACAATCATAGCATTGCTAGTGATCTGGTCTGACTATAGGTAAACAGGAACATATCTTACTACCTAAAAAGCTCAAATATCCCTGAAAACGATGTTTACAATTCATATTTCAACCACAGGGAGGCGCCTCCTGTAAACTAATAAATCCCTTTAACCAAAAAGCATTTTAAGGATCCAAGGGGCACAGAGGGAATTGGTAATACTCTGTCATCTTATATATTTATAGACATACATGTTAGTTAAAGAACGCTGTGTAAAAACACAAAACCATCACAGTTGCGTTGACGGTATAAGAGAACATAGGTACACCAAGTTAACAAGTCAATAAGAAATATTTTAAATGACCTTACAAAATGCACATGAGAATAAATAAATATAGGTGTCTATACATTTTGACATTATACCAATGAAACACATATGGCGGCTTCATGTGTCATGTGATGTCATGTGAAGTTGTTACTGAACATTCAGTCCCCTTGGTCTGAGCCAGCAAGCAGCAGTAGGTGAAATATGGAGCCTGGTCACAAATCCTCATTAAACTGCTGTCAGAGGGTGAGAACCTAACATAGTGAGTCCAATACTGGGGCACATACACAAACTTCGACACACAATAAGGCTCCATTTGGGAAATCCACCACCCCCCCCCCCACTAAAAGCTCTCTGAGCTATCGCATTATAGACGAACTTTGAGGGGATTAG
Organism: Galaxias rostratus; assembly: GCA_036024795.1. Classification (NCBI taxonomy): domain Eukaryota; kingdom Metazoa; phylum Chordata; class Actinopteri; order Galaxiiformes; family Galaxiidae; genus Galaxias; species Galaxias rostratus. The sequence continues at coordinate 14,374 of JAVQJS010156472.1, forward strand.
ATGTTGAACTGCTTATGAACTGGTGGACCACAGCAATAAAACATGTCCGTCTCAGGCCTTTGTCTGGGAGTGCCTGGTCGGGAGTGCTGGTAAGGCCAGAAGGGACCAAACGTGACACTCAAGGACACATCAAAATGGAAGAAAACCGTATAAGTTCTTGAGAGAAACATTCGGTGGAAGGTGTGACATGTTTCTCTCCAGCTGGTGAACTAACAGGAGAATGAGTCAGAGCTGCTGAGAAACTAGCTCCCCGTCCCGCCACTGTTCTGGAACATTAGCGATGAGGGATAAACGTGGGGCGGGGGAAAGAGGGGGCAATGCTGAGGCTAACAGCCACCTCCTATTAGCCCCTCGCTGGTTCCGGGTTGCTCACAAGCCCCCCTGTTGCAAAAAAAAATTTGCAAGGTGGGGGCAGAGGAGAGTTCCAGTCAGCCTGGCAGATGTTCCTCATATGCCTCAAGCGAGCCAATTAATAAGCAATGCATGGAAAAAGTGAGTCTTCCAATGCTCACTGAATTAGCTCGCCTCCATCAGCTCAACAAAGCCTCTGTACACATGTTTTGGTAACAGCTGAGTAGCCGCTGCCGCCTGACCTTAATCGTTGCCCTTTTACATCCAGCACGTTGAAAGTGTCATTGTCATGGGATATTATACTTCCAGGGGTGAGAATACCCCTGATTCTAATTGGTGATGAAATACAATATGCAGTAATCCAGGGGTCACCCAGGTCACACAACCTACGCAAACAGAGAAAAAGAAGAAGTCTCCAACAAAGACTCAGGATAAGAAATATTGCATGTGGCCCTGAGGCACCCGGGCTAGTGGCTTTGTGGACAATACCGAAAGCACCAGGTGCTAGCTGGTTATGACAAACATCAAGAGGCAGGTCTGTGTCCCTGAAGCACTGTAGATAAACGTTTTTATTTTTAGATGTAATTTTTTTGGACCATGGCTGTTGTGGAGTCAACTCAATACAGTACCTTAAAACGATCCTATTCAAAATAGTAATTGCACACATAACTCCTAACTGAGGTCGTCAATCAATTCATCTTGCAAAGGAGACAAAAGAAGCAGTTCTTCTATGTATGTATGAATCTGGTTGAAAATGTCACTGACATGTAAATACTGACGTCTTTCTAAGGAAAATCAGCAAACGCTTCCAGGAGACCAATAAACTTGTTTATGCAGTAGGGCAGCACTTTTGAGAGCCCCGTCTCTTGGAGTTTCCATCTCACTACCTAACCAGCCGGTGGTGCATCAAATTAGTGCTGTGCGGTCTGTGTTTCAAGTGTTTCCTTAGAAACAGTGAGTGTTGTCTCCTGATAGCAACAGCCCCACAACTGCCTTCACCACAGGAAACCACAAAGAGAACACAGTTGGTGAAATCACCTTTGAGAAGAAGACGATTAAAGGCAATGCTTACAAATACTGAAACTAAATCCATCCAACAGACTCTGTCTCGTTCTTTGTCATGACAGACAAAATCAACTTGGTCAACCAACGCTGCAGGACTGTGTAAAAAGACATGGCCACTTTATAACAGCATACTTAGAATATTTGAGGGTATGAACAGGTGATAGCATTCCCCTTGGGGAGGAACAAGAACATATTTAACATTCCAAGGACCTGAAAACAATATTCTGGAAGTACAAGGACCGCTAGTGGTAAAGCCTCTGTTCGAAGGTAAGGTGTAAACCCCATTTCCAGTTCACTGGGCCTCTATGGTTTTAACACCTCCCACACTGTCCTCTGTCCTAAACTCAGACGGTGGTTCCAAAACCCCTCGAAGATTAAGAGCGTCTTGCAGCACTGAGAGAGAGGAGATTTGGGATGCTTCATTTGACCGATTCCCCTGTGCCCGATGACAGACATGGTTACCTTCAACATAGCCTTCCGGATACTCCCCACTCATCTCATGCTAGGCAATACGGGCCAGTATATTTTGAAATGTCACTATTTCACCAGATCCCTCTGTTGTGAGTTGACACTTAATAGACAGCTATTTAAGCGAACAAGCCAATACCAAGTATATGCAATATTTTTGTTACGACAACAATAAGCTAAAATGAAACAAATGTATTAGGTAGCTATGTGGTTGGCATTGTTGCCTCACAGCAAGAAAGTCCAGGGTTTAATCCCAACCTGACTCAAGGGTCTTTCTGGGTGGAGTTTGCATGTTGTCCCAGCCTGAGCGTGCCTTTCCTCTGGGCAATTCAAAAACATGCAGGTTAATTGGTGACTCTAAATTATCCGTGGGTGTGAATGTGAGTTGTTATCTGCCCCTGTGTGTTGGCCCTATGATAGACCGGCGATCTGTCCAGGGTGTACCTCACCCTATGTCGGCTGGGATAGACTCCTGCCCTCCCGCGACCCCGCGTAGGATGAGCGGCATAGCTAATGCATACAATAGAGTAATAGGTCCTTAATTGTTCCAGGGAAAAAAGTCCCTCTTTCACCAAGCTTGTTTTAAATATATATAAGCGTACAAAACAAACTAATTTGTCACTGTTGTATTGTACCCAGGTTTTTAAGTAACCTGTGAATTAAACTCTCAGTGGTGCATGGCAAGATGCAATTCAATAACAGAACGGTGCTCTAGTGCTTTTATCGCTCTCTAATTTGTTTAGGGGGGAACAGAAAAGGCCCTGCAAGCCGCTCATGCAGTGCAAGAGGATGCAAGTCATGCCCTTGATAACTCACTGAGCAGACCCATGACCTCCAGTCTTGTCGTGCAAACAGCATACCGTACAGTGCCTAAAGACACAAAGGCCGGCGCTTCCGAGGCCTTGTCTCATCCTGCAGCTACGGTAGCTCTAACTCTGGCTCTAGAGGGATGGGTGTTTTTACAAATATATAAAACAATTTAAGTATACAGTATGGACCTATAGGATGATATTCCATTGTGTAATTTCCCCTTTGTAGTACTAATTCAAATGTTAACGCAAGGCACCATTTACAGTAACCACTCCATTATAAAGCTAAATACAATAAACCTAATAGTCCCTCTAAACACAATACCACAATTAAACTGTAATACAAACCATAAAAGTCTGTAACCAGCCTCATAATACCCCACTGCAGTATAATGAAACCTCCAGAGAAAGTGGAATAAAAACCACACAAATACAGCACCACAAGCGATCAGAATAGCCCAACCGGGCTAGTGCAGACGCAGTTTATCTGTTGAAGTCTAGACAGGGAAGCATTTTCCTGTAGTGAAAGCACTGGGCATTTGAACAGCAGATGCCCATTATGGTTGCTCCAGGCACCATTCTTTTTTCAGGTTTCACAGTGCGGAGGGAATTCCTTGTTCTCTTCCATTAATCCTGCTCAAGTTTGCTTGGTAATCCCTTGAGTCAAATGCATGGGGAGCATAGGGACATGGAGCAACGTGGGAGGCCAAACACAGACATGTGCCACTTTCACGGGGGGTTTAGAGTAAGACTCAGAGGTAGAGAGATCACCCAGAGGCTACAGCGGCCTAGCAGCGATATAGACTTCCAACCCTTTGGTGATCAATGCGGTGGTACCCCTAGGATCCAAAGCAGTCAAGGATATCCAAACCTTTGCCTTGCAAAGTTATTACCATTGAAGGGCGGGGGTGGGGTTCTGTAAAAGCCTTTGTTGTAGTAGATTTACTGACAAAAAGACACTTGTTTTCCTTGGACTACGGTGGAGGCTGTTCTCAGGAATTCAGCTTTAAAACAATAACACCTCATTCTACTTGTATTAGCAAGGCCAAAACATCCTTTATCCAGTAAAACACACCGACAGAAAGGCCTGACCTTATAAAGATTAAGTGGATTCCAGAAGAAAAAGCCTGAATAGTGAGAAGGCTAAGAGACCTCGTCACAAGCCCCAACAAGCAACATGGCCAGTGGAACAAACTGACAAGTACTAGCATTTATACAGAGTTTGTGTAAAGGATGGGACATACTTGGAAGCATATTTGGATAGGTCAGGGTTGTGTTAACATTGTGTGTTATATAAGGCTGTCACCTATATAAAATGTCAAACAACACAAAATGAACAACCTTGTCTCACCCTAAATGTTTGCCTTTTGATCAATCTCTTGCCATAAACCAAAGGAAAAATAGAACCCTATTGTTCTGTGTGGACAGTTTTTGTTAGGGATATTCCACAATTAAATGTATGCAGGCATTGAGTCTTAGTCATTGTTTGACAATGAAAGGCGTACACTTGGGTGGACAAAAAAAACTTTATTCTGCTAAAGCTGATGTAGTCATTCACAGGATACAAAGCGTTTGTATGTATGTATGTGTATGTATGAAGTCATCAGCTGTCAAACTAAGTTTTTCCCACAGCGGTTAGCTAGGTTTTGATAATAACAACACAAGCTTGTTCAGCTAGTCCCATGTATCAAAAGATGTGCTTCAAAATACCTGGACATTGAGGATATTTCTGCCTCTTCTCGGGTTAACACACAATAGGACAAACAGAACACATTGACTATGACTTGAATAGTAACTCCACTTGACTAAGTGAGGATGTATATCATAACAGTTTCTTTCATTGGTGTTGATAAGGTCAGCTCAATGCAGCAAACTTAAACGTGGATCCCAAAGCTTAATACATTTATTTTGTGATGAGAAGGCGCAATCTTATGGTTTAAGTTCACAAGTCTCCACTCACTAACCAGACATTGTGGGTCCTATTTCTTCAGTAATTCTTTATATCACTATCCCGAAGACTGAAAAAACAAAGTTTTTGCCAAAAGGTGAAGAAAGCAGAATAACAAAGACGTGTGTAACTAATAACAAAACATCTTATGTTGATTCCTGTAGAAGCTTCGCACGACCATCAAACCCAAAATCCTGGAGAGGATTACTTTTGTGTTTAACCAATTCATACTGTTTTGATTTCACATGTAATGGGGCACAACAAATCCATCTAACTGCCTATTGGAGCAGACTGACTTGACCTTCAACACATTCGGTTTAAGAAGTCAACAAATCTGTGCATCTGCTCCACAGAACATAATTCACAGGCTGCTGTAGCTAGGACCAAGCTTTACTTACACAAAGGATTTCTATTTTGGATGGACTTTAACAGATCCACATTTAATAATTACTGATGGTTGGTCAGTCATTAATAAGAAAGAAGGCGGTAAAGTGTAGTGACACACTCTGGTTCTCACATTATAGTCTGAAACATATTGTGCTAATAATATGCAGGACCTGCAGAGGTTTCGTGCCATATAACAATAAGTAAACAAGAGACACAAATAATAATAACTGGCTTCTATAGGCTAGTGATTTATTTGTTAACTCTGGACGAAGCAGGACTAAGCAGACAGCGTGCTAGAGACAGAAGAGATCAAATGCAAACTTGTGTTCCATTTGGGTTGTTATTTTTTTCGCTCACTTTAAGTGCATCTCTACTGCCAATTAACATTTCCCAGACCAGCCTCATGCAATAATCTGCTTTAGATACTACAAGATAAAAGTGTAGCTTGGTCTCCTCAATGACATTAGCTACCAGAGGCAGACTGATGTTTCCTGTTACAGGCCTCAGTAAATTTCTAAAAGTCAAAACCTCATCAAATTAATAGAATTACATAAAACTGTAAAGGAAATCAACAATGATAAATGTATTAAGGAAAATTAAAGATGTATTCCTTCATCTGTCTCATAGATAATCCAACATGATTTAGATTTTTCAACATCTGTATTGAATGATAGCCACAAATAAATTCAAAGTGCGAACTAGATCTATGTGTGTGTGTGGCCAGGACAAATAACCAACAGGTAAAATCATGCAAAATAACCAGAGTGATGCAAAGGGACGTCTATTTTGAAGAAGTACGCTCTGTAAGAGTGGATTAGGTATCTCTAAATCTGCAGTGATCCAACAGTTTCTACTAACAGCCTTAGACAGGCCTTTGCCCTCTCCTTTTAAGCCCCAAACCAAGCATTGCGTCTTGCAAAATGGACACCTTTTTTATATTACATACAATAAATTACATGCAGAAATGGGATCTCATAAACTGACCACTCAAAGCCTAAAACAGGCATGAATATAATGTTATTATTTAGATGAATACAAATGTAAATATATTCAAGAACTGTATCCTTTTTGTTAATACAAATAGCAATACATTCAAGATGTAATTAATACCAACAGCCCAGTGGCTCAGAGTTATATCTTGTGAGGGGAATTTAGTCAAAGGTCAAATAGAGTATTGTGGTGTCGCGCAAAATATACACAAGGGGGAATGTTGTTTAGGTGTACTCCCCACCCTATAGTAACCTGCTGCTAACAACCATGACCTAAATAATTAGCCAAAGCTTTACAAAAGCTCTCACCTCACAGTCAAATGCCATTACACCGGGATCATCCTTCTTTAACATCCTGCTATGTAGAATCACCGAGAAATTCTAGACAGTTTTGTTGGTCTAACTGTATACCAATCACACATGGCTTAGTAAAAAATGTTGGCATCGCAATGTGAAACATAAGTAGCCTAGGTGGGGTACACAGCAACTTATTTTATGAATAAGTAGGAGGCTGCCAAATGCGCTAACCAAACAGCAGGATGTGAGCGGTTTCACGATTTGCCAGGCCTTAGTTCTCACAGGTTTTGTCTAAACACTTTCCTATCAGCTTCCTGCCACATTAGGCTACGTGCTGGATGCTGACTACGGGCCTAGCACTAGGCATGTACCAAGTCAACACCCTGAATAGAATGGTCTGTTTCAGAACTGTGGGTGGCTTTAATAAATCATAATGAGAGCCCAAAGGATCAGCTGGTAAACTCATATGCACAGAGGAATAGCAACCACCAGCTGACACTTCTGAGTCAACACAGCATCAATACACATAAAGTACCCAAATGCAACCAGATCACACTGGTTTGAGACCATCAACTGAACAATTCTACAGTACAGGATGACACTTCAGTGTTGATCCAATGCTTTTGGATAGTGTGTGGGGGGACTTTATTTTTCAATACCACTATGTTTTGTTGTGACCAGTTAAAATAATAATAAGTAATTACAAGTTAATATCTGAAGACAATATCCAATAGCACCTTCACTTAACACTGCTAAATACAGCCTGGAAAGGCAAGGCTGCTAATCTCCCATTTGTGAACTCAGAAAAAAATCACGTCAGACATTCAAATGATGACAAAAGCTTACTATTGAACAAGGTAGAGTTAGAACTGATATTTTCCTGGTAAGACATGTTTTTTTTATAATAATACATTATATATTTTTATATTTATAAAGCACTTTTCAAAACACTCAAAGACGCTGAAAGTATAAGTAATAAGTCGCTGCCTTCTAAATGCACAAAATACAAAGTCTAGACTTTAATTAAAGGAGAACGACTGTTCCGTTGAAAAGGTGAAAATTGCATTTAAATTGCCTACAAAGACAAATCAACCATTACAACACCATATCAAACTCTACAATCTAAACGTAAATAGTTTAACAGTGTTATCCTTAGTACAGGTGAAAAACTAAAGGAGCATGACCATTACAATAGAATTACTCAGTTCATTCTGTAGTTAATTAAGGGTAACAACACTCGCACGCACAAGCAGGCTTTTAAGGCTTGACGCCGCTAGAGACAAGTCTCAGGTTGCATTTTCTCATATACATGTAAATGTGCAGTGCACAGGTGTTGGTGCATGCATGTTTATGCACATTCACACCCAAAAAAATGAGAGAAATATGTTAATTTATAGGCGCAATGAAGTAATCAACTTATTACAGTGTTGTACATCGTATTAATAAAAACACCATGTAAAAAAGTGCATTGCTCATAGTTTGAATAATGTTGTTTGCTTCTAAGCTTTTCAACTGGGCTTCCCCGGTTCCAAGGGTCTGTCTCTGTGGTTCTATGTCACTTTAAAAAGCACGTCAATGGCATTAGCCTACTTAACCCTGATAAAGTGGGATAATCTTTCGATGTTAACCTTCATCACCCACGTAAATACACGTACACACATGAACACACGCGCACAGCAGAGAAAGTCCTCATTAACCTGAAACGTAACTGCATTAGGATTCGGTATTTTAGGTCAATGCGATACAATAAGACTTTACTTCTTAGACTCGTCCGGATTCCTTAAATCAAGAAGTCCTACAATTCAGGATTTTTTCTAGATAAAATATCACATAGACTACAGGTATTACACAATGGTTCTGAGTTAATAATACATCTCTGGTTGACATCATGTCAGCACAAAAATGCGACTTGGACTGGTCCCTGCTTGTAAATTAAGTTACTTTCCTCAGTCAATGAACATCAATGATCTCAGTAATGCTAGCCTGCAGCACTTTCACCATGTGAATGATAATCTTTGTGTGCCGTAACACAACAAAAGGGTTGTATATAAACAAGACAGTGAGGCGCAACTGGATCGTTAGCAGACTCTACCACGGCCAGATCTTTCAGTGAAAGGTCCGAGCAGAAAAAATGAGAAATCAGAGTCAAGTCATGTGACATCCAAACAGTGCACACTCTGGCCCTAGACCTCGGTATAGTGGTCTGTTTGTAATGCTGCCTCAGATGTTTCTCAGTTCTAGTGGGAGATACACTCACACAGTGGTTCATTGTGCATTAAGGTGTGTGTGTGTGTGTGTGTGTGTGTTAGGGTGAAGGGAGCTAAGCAGGGAAGACGCAAGACATCGCAGCGAATGTCATGTTGAGACGGCTGTCAGCGCTGCTCCTTTCTGCTAGAGTGCCTTCAGCTGCCCAATTGACGAAGAAGAGCTGCAGTAAGCCAAAGGGTTTGGGCCTTGTTGACTGCAGCTGGTAGCAACTCCTTCAGCAGGTGGCCTGTCCTAATTACCAGTGTAGAGGCACCAACAGCACGGTTCCCTCTTCCTCAACCCATGTGGTAGAGCCAGGCGGAGATAATGAAGCTAGTTGGACAGGAGCATGGATTCCACCAATTTCAATGGAGGCCTAATTGTGCTGTGTCGCATCCTGAGGAGGGCAATATGGGCTTCACTTAGAGAAGGCCAGAGGCAGAGGATTTATGCTTTTGTGCTTTCAGAACCCCCGGAATAATGGCTGTTATTTGTGCTATTTTTCTAACAATATGTTTTTCACTTTTTGATGTGTTACTATGTTACCATGATGCGGTTCATCAAGTAATCAATGACGCTGACATTATAGTTCTAGCAGTAGCAATAGCAACATGGCACTTGGCCATGGTAGTTGGTCAAAAGAGTAAGTGGAAATTACTCTCATTTCTAAGTTTCCCTCAGCAGTCAATAAATACAAGTTGATTCAATTTCACATCAGCTTGTTTGCAATAATTAAGGTCACCCTATTGATTCTAGTCCATTTAATTAGGCTATAAGATCCTGGCCACTATGTCAGCATTGATGCAGGGATAAAGTGCTGAACATGCTACTTGGTAATCCTCGGAGACCAAAAAGTAACTACTTACAGACTACTCAATCAATGAGGCTGGGGATTTGTGCTAAAGCCAGGAGTCGCCTGTGAATCTGCACATATTGAGCTGAATCCTTCCAAAGTCAGCCTTCAAAATCAGCTGCTATGGGGTCTGGTCAATTAGCTGTGTCTCCTGTTTAAAATGATGAGGAGGCTCTCAGCCTTGCCTGAGGCGTGTGTGCTGCACCCAGGGTAAAGCAGTTGTGGTCCCTGGTCGAGTCAGGTTCTATGACCAAGCCCAGCACTCTGACAGCTGCATCCTTTTCCAGCAGGCACAGGGCCATGGAGAAAACAGGCGTCACGAAAGGAAGGAACATCTCAATCCAATAGCAGAAATCAGTCTCGACAAACCAGCATCTCCGTGGCAACGGCTGGCTGATGTTGTTGTTGTGTTATTACTATCCGTTTCCTCCCCCCTCTCTAACCCCCTCCATACTGGAAAAAAGCCCCTTTTTAATCAGCAGCGTCAGGGCCTGACCCAGATTGCCTTGAGAAGACTGCATGGTGGCGGCTTTAGTGTCGCCATGGGGATTTGAAATGGAGGGAGAAATGATAAGGCGGTGAACACTGGTCAGGATGATATACATTCACCTTCCCCTAGTGCCTTGACTAAAGTGATGGCCAACCAGTCACACAATGTCCAACCAGCATGTATATTTGTGTGTGTGGGTAACAAAAGGGGTCAGTTGACCAGCAGTATGGACTTGGCCACTAGTGCTCATCTCCATTAGTGTATATGGTATGCTGGATGTTCTGTAACAGCTAGAGGCTCTACACAGCCTACGGCTTGGCCTGCTTTGGTGGTCCACCGGGCTTCTGAGGTCCCTCCTCACTGCCAGGTTACCAAGCTATGGCCTAGTTTGTCCAGTTCTTTCTGAGCTGTTTACTGGCTGCTTTTGGAGGCACACTCATCTTCAGGGATCCCATCTACCTACTCCTCTCACTTTTAGATTGGGCAAGCTCTGAAAAAAAATAACGATGCTTCCAGCCCCAGGAGTAGCGATGAATCCAGCCAGTCACAAAGGCGGTTGCTCATGCGCAGTGCTGAAGAGATGACATGACTGAACTAGCCACATGAGCCAACCACAAGGCCATGCTGAGGGTCACCCACCTGTGGCACTATAGACACATAGGCCAACCACAAGCACCAGCACATGCTCAGCTCAGTCAACCATGCCTCTTCGACAAGATGAACTAGCCAACTGAAAAGACAAATAATGCTATCATCAATATCATCAATAATACTTTTGATTCCACTATTAACGTACAACATATTCCCAAATTGTTAATTAGGTTTATCTAAATTGTCAATTTGAAAAACATTAAACATGCATCATTAATTAGTATAAAGACGCTATTTCAAACTGCTGCATTGCCCAAATGTCGATCACAGACCATTCTTGAATATTTAGTAGCCTTAATAGGACTAATCTTTTTCACCCTAAACATTTTTTGTATATATGACTTAATAACACCATTGGAAATATTGGGCCATCTCCCTGTCTACCTACTCACTACATGTCCCCTGCCATTATCCCCAATCTGCTTTGAATAAAACACTCAAACCTTTCATTCCAATTGATGTTTGGTTACACTCGATGCTCTGCACAATAAACAACACATGATGAGATTTAGCAAAACAATCTGACAATTGTACTTTAATCTGGCAGACTAGACACAACACTACTAAGCTTTTCGTAACGTCCGTAATAACTCTACCCATAAGCAAAAATTATGTAAATATGGAAATATTCAGATTTGATTAAAGACATTGAACTCCAATCATGTATTATCATATAAAATGTTTTCTTTCTAAATTATTTTGGGAACATTCCTGTTTTGGATCACAATTGGAGAATTGAACACTAAATCGCACTGACTGATTTACAAATTATGATTTGGTGCATCTACAACATGGATGACTCCTATTGGTTGATTGAATCTAAACAAAATAAAATGAATAGAGCAAATTACAGTAAAACACTGAAGCACACATGCTCAAAATAAATAAATAAATTAGGACTTGGAAGTGAATGACTGTAACAAAACACATAACCAACATGTAGGACGAAATCTCTTATGTAACGTTCACTTAACTAAAGACCGTTAACAACCCAGAACAGCATGCCAATATGGGGGTTTAGATTAACAAAACCTTTGCATGGTGGGGGAAGTGACACCATCTCATACAGTGCACTGGCTTTATCAGAGTAGTGCAAGAAATATAGTGTTCCAGACTACTCAATTCCAAAAGAGCAGCATAGGGGAGCCCTCTATGATTTGATGTCATAGCAGGAAACAGAGTAAGTTAAGACAGGAAGGAAGTTGATCCAGTTATAGAAAAATAGCTTCGCTAAGCTACAGTATGTATTACCATGCATATTCTGAATACAGAAGATTAGACTGACAACAGAGATCCCAATATCTTTCAAGGATCACAATATTGACAAAAACATCTCAACATATTTGAATATTAAGCTATACATCCTGGCTGATTCCATACTTCAGTCCAGGTGCTGCCGTTTGTGCGGCTCTACTAGTGGCGTGCGAGACATGACTCA
>JAVQJS010156482.1:0-18968 GCA_036024795.1 Galaxias rostratus
GCTATGACGTATGAACCTTATGATTTCCATCTTGGTGTTATTTGATATTAGTGATGTTTTTGATGCTGTTGACCATAGAATACTTCTAGAAAGACTGAAAAAGTTGTTTGAACTCTCCTTTTTAAACTGGTTTAAGTCCTATCTAGAAAACAAACAACAACTACGGCAACTACGTATCTCAGCTAACTAATATGACAAGCATTTGTTACAATCACTCATGACTCATGTTCCAACAAGATATAGAAAAGCATTCATGAGTTTATTACCACAGTTTTGGAATATTGTAAGTGTCCTCACAGAGGTAGAAAGAAAAAAACCTTAGGTCATCTGGAATAGAACTGTAAACCGTCCCAAGCGTTAAAAACAAAAACGGCAAAGCAGCATTCAGTTTGGTTTAGTTGCAATAAATTGACAGAAGATAAGACTCACTCCAAACCTGACCACTTTTAAATTGAGAAAAACGTAATTGTTCTCTATTGCTTAAAAATGCAAATACTTCAGCCCATGAGAGTTTTGTCCCCTAAAGGCCAGACAATTAACCAATCTCTGGGGGCCGTTGTAGCTAGTGGCCCAGGGCCAAGTGTGATGAATGAGATACGTATACGGGTGTGCCGTGGAAAGGCTGCACTGACAATGGCTCTGCAACCAACTTGCAGTTTTTTGCTTATTATCTTGTTGTTTTTATTGCCCTTGCATTTGCACATTCTGCACTGTTGCTCGGACAGTATGACCAACAAGCACTTTTAGGAGTTTGTTTGGCACTGGGAAATAACTTTTTTTCAATTTACTGGAATACGTGTTTTAACCCCTTTGTCCTGCCACCGCTGTGTTTACCAATACGACAACGGAGGAGAAAGACGAGAGGCAGACCCGCCGGTATCCTATGCAGATCTCGGACAAGACACTGCAATCCGCCGCTACCAAGCATTTTACTGGCAAATGTTCAATCCTTAAATAACGAAATGGACGAACTACACGCACGGATTAACTTCCAGCGGGACATTGCCAACTGCTGTGTGCTGGTGTTTACCGAAACCAGGCTAGACCCTACTGTGCCTGACTCAGCTGCTAGCCTGGCTGGATTTTATATATATCGGCTGGACAAAACAACGTTCAGGTAACGAGTCAGGTAAACGCAAAGGCAGAGGGGTCTGCATGATGATTACATACACCCTACATACATACATCTACATACACCCGCAGGCAGAAAAAACGAGCGCACTAGAACACCTTTACAGAGTAATTAATTGGTCTACTGAAGGCTCACCCTGAGGCCGCTTCTATTGCTGTTGGCGATTTCAATGGGGCTAACATGAGGAGAGTTTTGCTTAAATATCAACAGCATATTAACTTTCCTACCAGTGGTGACCAGACTCTCGACCACTGTTATTCTCAAATACGGGACAGCTCTGAACCCCTCACCCCCCCTGCCTTTGGCAAGGCGGATCACACCTCCATTTTTCTCCTTCCAATTTACAAACAACGGCCAAAACAGGAAATAACTTTTTTTCGGACAGTTCAACGCTGAAGCGAGGAATCCACTGCTACCCTGCAGGACTGTGTTAAAACCACACACTGGCAGATGTTCTGTGTTGCAGCTGACGGGGACATTGATGAATACAGACTCTGTCTCAGCCTACATATCCAAGTACATTGATGATGTCATCCAGAAAGTCAATGTAAGGACCTTCCCCAATCAGAAGCGCTGGGTTAATGGTGATGTCCATGCTAAACTCAGAGCACGGCCCTCTGCCCATAGCTCTGGGGACCTGGAGGCCTTGAGGAAGTCCAGATTTGACCTAGGGAAAGGCCAACAAAGATGCCAAAAGAGTCTACAGGGACAAGTTGGAGTCCCGACTACCACTGTTCGGACCCAAATTGCATGTCGACTGCGTTCCATCACAGACTACAAAGGGAGAAATAGCAGTGATGTCCAGACAGCGGAGCGAATCATTGGCTGCCACCTCCCCTCTATGCAAGGCATCTACCACACATGATGCCTAAGGAAAGCACAGAAAATCATAAAAGACTGCAGCCACCAAAGCTGTGGTCTGTTTTTGCTGCTGCCTTGCGTTTAGCGGAGCATCCGGACACGAAAGACTAGACTCACCAACAGTTTGTCCCCCAGGCCATCAGGCGTCTTAACCAGTAACATTAACCACAAGGATGACATTGATCACATGACTCTCATATGTATGCCCCTTCACTCCCTATGTACGTTCAATAAATTCTTTGCTCAGAATGATCCTGTGTAATACTGTGCACTTGAAAAATAAAACATTTTTGAGTAATTAACCTCCGTTGTGGTAGTAGTTTCCAAAAGTCTTTAAGGTTGCCACATTTGGGGAGAATATAAGTATTTATTTCTGACCAAAACAAACAATCAAATAGTTAAAAATTTAGGATAGCAGGCAACAGTAAAATTACACATTTATGAGGACAAATTAGCTGCTCGTCAGACCTCTACACAGCATAAAATGAGACAGCCACCGTTCCACATCTCATTCATAGCTTTGTTTGCCATGCAAAAACATGACTAGCAAACATTAAATACAACTACTGTATATATGGATGCTGTCATTAAAAGAAAACACTATACCTGGTCATAAAACTGTTTAATCATCAATGACAGGATGATATGAGTCATAGATTATAGCCTTTTTATGTATTGAATATGATTGTATTACAGTTGCAGGACCATATCAACTTGTGGACGCTTCTTGGAAACGTCTAGATTGTAATCTACTACAGAATATAGACTATCAGGGGACTACATATGAAAACTAGCCTTCTGGCTAATTCTGGCTTTTTTAACCATGTGTACCTCATGTGTTTTATGAAATAGCATTTTCCCCTTTTAAATAAACTACTAAATAAAAATAAAATAAAATAGTAACTATCATATACAATGTTTATTGATTTTCTGAAACGGTCATCGCCAGTCTGAATTCTATGGGCACATTAACTCTGGTTGCTGCATGTTTCATTGACATTGACTTGACCAATATTTTTAATATGTTCCAGCCACACAAGTTGCTGTGGAATCTACTTAGTAACGATATTCTGCAAGAACTACATACAGCTATTGAATCGTCCATGCTGTTAACTGAGTTTGCAACTGAGCTCCTCCAGAACGAAAGTAAAGACAGGTTTCACCTGTAGGACATCGATGTTGAAGTTGAGTTTGATTTTGAGAGCAAAAGTCGAAACACTTCTTTTAAGCGAAGATTACTTTTGCGGGAACTGAACGATTTTAAAGCCAGTTACGTCCTCACCCAATACTATTTTTCTAGGACATTGTTGCTGTATTCTATGTTTAGCGGGATGCAATCTAAGAATATTTTTTATATTTACATTATTTATATTGTTGCTTTGATAATAGATAGTTGCAAAGCATCTCAATTGTTGATGTGTCAATATACATCTGTTGCCTGACTTTCTTTAATGTTTTGAAGCCTACTATGTCACTAATCCCATCAAGGGAGTTTTACAGTATTGTTTTAAGTAACATGACTCAATTATCATCTATCCTATTTGAGAAATGTAAATACATTGAGAATGAATTAGGAATTAGTTTCTGCCAGAAATCCCTAAAACCTCACCTGATTAGCTTAGTTCTCTAGGGGAAGGTTGGCAAAATCCATCAAAATAGATGTTTAAGCCTAGGTTCACACAAAGTCCTTCTTCGTGCAGTTTTTCTACTAAACTCATGATTTTCTCTAAACAGACATGTGAATTTGGTAAATGTAGACTTGTATTTCAAATTTACAGAGGTTGGTTCTGGTTGGATGCATAAAGAATAAAAATAATATAAAAACGTAATTATTTCTAAAAACTATTATTGCACAAGTTCAAGCAGCACTGTATCTATGAATATCCAATCAGACTTGAAGTGTCCATAAGTACCTCCTTCTCATAATGCAGTCGAAGGTCAGATATGGCCTCCTTGTGATCAGACTTCTCCTGGTTCATCTGAATAGCCAACTCATCCAGCATAGACTTGCGCTTCTCTCCAGTCTACCAATAAACACAAACCAAGCGGAAAATATTTTGTTGATCATGGTCTTGAATAGTGTGGTGGTTCAGTGTCGGCTTCTGAGCATATGTTCACCTTCTTTGCCTCGTTCAATTCATGCAGTAGCTTGTCTCTCTTTTGTCCCTCCTCTGCCAGATCCTCTATGAATTTACTGTTAGCAAAACTCAACTCCTACAAAAGAAACAGAGCAGACAAGGGACTGAAAGAATGAGAAAAGAAAAGATTTCAAAAAGAAATAAAGAAGTAAAAAATAAAATATCCACAGTTCAGAACAAAAAAATTAAAGAAAGCTGTTTACCTGCAGCTGAGAGGTGAGGTCATCTCTTCGGGCTAGTAGACTCTCATTTTCAATTAGCCTTTGCTGCAGCTCAGCGCCCAACAACACATTCTGGTCCTTCAGAAGGTTTAACTCCTTGGTCTTTACAGTCTGGATCTATAAACACACACACTCACAAGTGTTTAATCTATAAGAATTCACAAGCACCACCAACGAGGAGCTAACTTAAATCCAGAATACTTTAAGATTATGAGGCAGCGAGATTATGAGGAAACCAGATGTCAATAAAATAAATCAACTGGAGCTTGAGCTTCTGGTGGATAATGAATTGAGAAGTATCCCAAAAGACTTATCCAAATGGACAAATATAAATGATCACATATCACTTTGGGTGCAACAAGTCAGATAATAATCGAATGTGATGCAGAGAAAAACAATTATAGAGGTGCGCAGTGAATATACATTATATTGGATCCTCAATGACAAGTACCTTAAATAGTACCAGTAGTCCAGCAAAACTCAGAAATTAAATATAATTGAAAGCAGTAGTACGGTGACTGGAATGTAAAATGAAAGACAAGGGGAAAAAAGTAGAAAAAAGAAAAGAAAAGAAAGACAGAAATATTGTTGGAATGGTCATAGAACTCTATGCAAATGGAGGAGGTTGCACACCAAACAAGCTACAGCTAAGCTGTAAGCCAGTCAGAGTAAAGTGAAAATGTTTATGCACTGGGTTAATTTTACATTGCAAAATTGGACTGTTTGTGTGCTATGTATCAATAGGTTTGCTATTTTGTTTTACATTTTTGTTTAAAACTGTTTATTTGATGGACACCAAAAAAATCTCCAGCACCCAACAAAAGTAATCTAAAGATAGCGGGAAACAATCAAAAATTAACTTGATTTTTGTGAAATATGGTTCAACGGTCTCAGAGAACTTGTGTAAAATATTCACATTTAAAATGTCAAATCCAACCCAAAAAGGTACTAAACTCAGATATTAAATAAATCTGTTTTCAACATAGAGCTCTGAAATGTGGAACGCTTCATTAAATCTGTCATGGGATTTCTATCTATTCTCTTAACAAGGACTGCTTAATGAACCACTGATATATTACATAGTGAACTGTAAACTCTGTTTTAAGTGATATTGACAAAATCAATTTGGATGGTTTATGGCGCAAATCTGAAGATTGGATCCTGAAAATTTGGTAGGATTTGGATTTACACACTTTGGGTAACACATCGGTAAAAAAAAATACCTCGACATGTGTGCCAATTTTGGTTATTTTTAAACACAGGAGTTCCAGGGGAGGAGAAAAACGAGGAGAACAAGAAAAAGAGGAAAACAAGTGTGTCCATTGAGGCATGTGCAGTATGCTATTAAGATTGACAACCTTACATATGAAAGATTATCAGTAAAACAGGTTCTGTATGTTTAATGTTACCTTATTTAATGCAACTGTATGGAACTGAATGCAATTAGACTGTAAGTAAATTAGACATATTTTAAACCTTATCAAAGTATATAATATGATATACAGTGCATCATCCGGAAATAATTCATTCCTTAACATTTTTCACATTTTATCATGTTACAGTCTAATTTAAAAATATATGAAGTAAATCCCAACGTTCTACATAAAATACCACATAATTACAAAGTTTTTCTTTTAAATTCTTAAGAACATATTTTAATAATAAATCAATTATATATATAAGAGCACCATGAGAAGTTTATTAGTAATTCATTTTCAGGGATGTGGCATTCAAACCCATAAAATATTAGTGCCACTTACCACATAGCAAATTACAAAGGTGGGTAGCAAAATCTGTCAAATACAGCCAGCATATTCCATAATAAAATGTATGTGATTAATTGGCTAGGCAAATAAACCAGATATCAGAAATATTAGCTTTGTACGAGGGCATTCGCACAGATATTTCAGTGTGGCAATAAAAGTGAAATGCTCAAAACTGCAACCGTAGTTATGGCCAGAAAAATGGGGCTAATAATAAAGTAGAAACAAAAAGACTGATGCAATCACATTCTAAGTATGTGAAAGTACAGAATTTTGCCACTTTCAGTGGACACACCAATAATGCATACAATAACAATGGAAGACCAGAGGCACCAGCCGGCCAACTAAATAAGTAAGGGTGGGAGTACCATTGTACACTCAAGGGGAACTTAAGAAACCAAAGTACAAGTCAAAGTTAGATACTGTAATTTACTGAAATTCTCAGTTATAAATTATCATGATATTATGCTAATGTTGTGTAGTGCATGTGAAGATTTCAAGCGCCAATACCTGTTCTAGGGCTGCTAGGTTAGTCCGGAGAACGGCGCTTTCGGTTAAGATGTTTTCCATCCGCTCATCACTTGCAACTCTCTGACATGTTAACTGGTGATGCACTCACAGGGCAGACGGGGCAGCCGATGCAGAAGGGGAACGGAAAGAAAGAAGGGAGGAGGGTAATCAATATAAAAACTGAAAAATCCAGAGTGTGAAAGATAGAATTAAATATAACGTAAGTTGATTGTTGATTTGGCATTCTGTGTTGGTTTTAAAAATAAAATGCAAACGCAGTTTGACATAAACATTCTAAAGTTCTACCCCGCCATCCTGCAGACATTATTCAAATGTTAATTCAAACTTGACAATTAAAACGCAATATAATAAATGTATCCTCATTTTCCATTTGTGCAAGCATTCACAGAGATCAGGTTTGTCGGTGCAAAGTAACGACTGAACACTTCCAAGAATGAGTTTAATGTTCCTTTCTGTTTCTTATGCGATGTACTTGTAAGGTCTGAAAAATCTTGCAGCTCAAATGGATTAGACTGCAAAGGTATTTTATGCCGCACTCTCACAGACAACCCGGGTCTTACCCGGACATTAAAATAGGTCTGACCCGCATTGGACCGATTCTCGCCGCACTTTGGTCCCGCCAGTCATTGGTGTTCACAGGCACAACCTGGATCAGTACGTTCCCTCCTCATATTTAACGGTATTAGAGTTGTGGCATTGCTATCTTCAAAAGTGGACGTTTCTACCATTGTTATCGTTTTTGGTTGATGGAGTACAGATTGCTGAAACGCAGGTGCAGCACATCCACACCCCCTAATTTAATAATACAATTCTCCCAGCATTCTTACAGTAGAAAAGATTCATGTGATTCAGGTGCGCAAAAATGCCTTTGGACTACAGCATTTATTCAAGAGGAATTACATTGACCTTATCAAGCATTATACCGGACATTGTTGCGTCTTGATGCATTTTACAAGTTTGCTAAAAACTGATATGCCGATCCTAAAGCAATGAAGTTTTGGGAAAATAACTCAAGTTGAGCAGCCCTTTTACATTAAAGAAGAGTTGAGTCCAACCCAGGAACGACCCTTGCCGCAATGCCAGGTCATCACTTTCACAAACAGTCAGACCAGGTTGGTCCGGTGTGAAAGGATTATTTGTGTTTACGCTGCACAGAAAACCTCCCATCACAGTGTACTCGTCATAGCGTCTTTGCGCATTTGGAAAAGCGCTATATAAATGTCATGAATTATTATTATTATTATAGGTACTGCCAGAGGTAGCATAAAAAGTTCATATCTGTGTGCCATATAACTGGAAGGGTTAGCTGATCTCACATAAATCAAACCTTGTTCAGCTTTTGTCATAATCCATGCAAAATCAGTAGATGGTTGGTGAGTGCAGTGTGGTTCGTACACCAGCATAGGAATAGACCGCAAGTGTTTGAGTTTAAGTTTAGCAGTGATGACATGGCAGTAACTATAAATATAAAAGATACTCTGATCTCAGTTATTTTAGGTAGGCTGACATATGGAACAACCTTGTCAGCTAAAAAGAGTGGGTGTTCACAATAACAGCAGTGTCTACTAAAGCATGCACACAAATGTTCTTGATAAAAACTGACAGACATCTGTTCGAAACATAGAACCTCAAATAAACCGTTTCTGGTGAAGTGTGTAGGCGAGCCATTACTGTCCTTGAGGGCCTAGCTGGAGTTAGTAGTTGGCAATTGGTCCTCGTTGCCAACTACTCAAGAGTTGGTTTGTGAAGGGGCATGGAACCACCTCTCGGCGGTTGGCAGGACACCACCACCGGTGCAGTTTCTTGGTGACAGACTGTAACCACATGCATAGTGCTCGATCCAAAGAGAGTCTGGCAATTCCATCAGTCATAACGGTCCCTTTTTGCCTTGATACTAGATTTTGCTGACAGTTAACAAACAATGAGGTTCAAAAGGCTCCTAAATACCACAACTTGGTAATTTCTAACTTCTAAAAGGCTGGAGAGGGTTGCATTAGCTTCCTAATTCTAATTGGTCAATCAATAAAGAAGGGACTAAAAAAAATCTACAAATGTAAACATTGAAGTTTTATAGCCCTCTCAGAATTCTAAGAACTGCAGGATCAAATAATAAAATTAAGGGTTCTTTTTAAACATTAATTAATTAAATTAATATCTTTGACATTAATCCAAATTACACTACTGGAAGACCGGTTTTAACCTCCAAAATTAACTGCTGGAATTGAGCAAATGTTAAAACAATATTTGTATATTAATTGTTCACACCTTATTATACTTAATAATTACCTGATAGTCAGGCCCATTAATTCAATATCTTGCATGAAATGCTGTACTCAAACGAAAATCGAAAAGAGTTAGTCCAGTATATTTATATTACTTGGTTAAATGCAAGATATCTACGTTTTGGAACAGAAGATATTTAAATTGATTAAAATAACATATAACTCTGATTTCAAATAAACATGATTAGTTTACATAGATCCAAAGTGAATGGGAAAAAATTGGCCTACTCAATGGAAACACGAACCTTGTCAAGTTGACTTAAAAACAACTGAGCGACTGTGGCCAAGCTTATATAGCATTGAGACTATCACCACTGTAAGGATCTTTCTATCAGAACCTGACAAAGTACAGCAAAGAGCTGTAATTTGCTGCGTGAAAGTACTCATTTTATACTTGTGAACTCATAATATACATTCATTGAGACACTGTGATAAAATATATACATTTATTAATTTATATGATTAATTTAATTGAGTGATTTAACAGGGGGGTTGAATACTTTTTGCAACAACACATTCTTAATAGGGGCTGAGCACCTCTAAGGTTTTATCCCAGAATCACCCCTGGGAGACAATATCCCCAGTCCCGGTCAGCAGTTCTCCTTCCCTGCTTTAAAATAGCCTGGGCCAATCAATGCTTTCCAAAACTTCCTTGAGGCCAACCGAAAGTCATTCTCCATAGCCTCCCCTAAGTCTTCCCACACGTTAACACTTTGACTACCGAAGCTGCCGCTCTTTGGGTTGCCCGCTATCCGTTAGCTGTTTCAGAAGACCCATGGGCAGACCAAGCCAGAAAGGCCACGACAGGTACCTACGGCCTTCTGACCACAACCCCTAGTAGCCGCTTCCACAATGGAGGCTTTGAACATGGTCCACTTCAAATCAATGTCCCCAGCCTCCTCTGCGATGAATGAGAAATTTTTCCAGAGGTGGGAGTTGAAAACCTTCCGGACAGGGTCATCCGCCTGGCGTTCCCAATTCACCCTAACTACACGTTTGGGTTTACCGGGTCTCTTTGACAGTCTCCCCCACCATCTGATTCAACTCATCACCAGGTGGTGATCAGTTGACAGCTCTACTCCGCTCTTTACCCGAGTGTCCAAGACATACTAGGTCTGATGATACGACCACAAAGTCGATAGTTGATCTGCGACCTAGGGTGCTTTGGTACCTGGTACATTTATGAACATCCCTTTGCTTGAACACGGTGTTCATATTGGACAATCCATGTCTAGCACAGAAGTCCAACAACAACGTACCACTCTGGTTCAAAAAAATTGAGTCCCCCAGCAGAACTATAGAATCAGTAGATGGAACCCTTTCCAGCATCCCGTCCAGCGACTCCAAAAAGGCCGGATACTCCAAACTGCCATTTGGTGCATAAGCACAAGCAACAGTCAGAGCCTTCCCCCCAGTGACTCGCAGTCGCAACAAGGCCATCCTCTCATTCACCGGGAAAACTCCAACACAGCAATACACCAATTTTATATCCACGTTAAGGTGGATATTCTCAGAGGAGCCTTTTCTACATCTTACAAAAATCAACTAAGATACATGAGCATTCTCAATCTATATTACAAACTGAAGAGTAAAATCCAGTCTTTCTCCACGTCATTCGTGACGTAGCTTTAGATGTCCCTCAATTCCAGCAAAGAAGCACGCATATTTTTCTTCATCTTTAGCGTTTCATCCACATGCTAAGGAAGTGCCTCTCCAGGCAAGCGAATACATGCTTTGACATAACTTTAAAATGTAGAAAGAGAAAGCTGAAAAACTGAAAGTTTTTGGACAAACTGCATTAGTTTGTCTTTCACTTCAGTGTAGTCAAATTATATTGTTTCAGGTAGGCTATCCCAGTAACTAAAAGCAGCAGCACAGGCATGTGGGCAGCACCTTAGTAACACTTTCCTTATCAGATTTTAGCTTAGCGTCCACAGCCACTTCAAAACGTCTGCAATGACTAAAATCTTCTTTTCCATCTTCGATGAAAACATGAGAAGAATTTTTATTGCAGTATTTCAACATAGAAGCATGGATCAGGAAGTTAACTCCAAAAGGCATTGCTGGGAACAGCTCATTCTCTGAACATGTATTGTGTTTACTCCTTTTCCCAACAACACCTGACTCCCATAATTCCCCAAATGAAAGACGAAAAGAAATAAAGACAAACTCTAAAAATAGTCGAAGAGCTCTCAGCATATGGAGGAGGTTGCACGCCCACCAAGCTACATAACCTTCAGTAATCTAGATTTTAAAAGTAGGTGATGGACTTCCTTGAGGGAGGAGTGGGACCATCTATCAAGGAACGGCTTGGCAGTGCTGGGGGGAATGACTAGGGGATGCCCATGCAGGTGTGATGGAACATGATTCTGACACATCTTTATGTGGGAATCAAGTATACTTAATTTACAAAGGCAAGTAATCATCTCATATTTGTTGTTTTAATGATCACTCACAAAATATTTTATTCAGAAACTAATACATTAGGTCCTTTGTGGTTTAATCAGCCTACTCTAGGGACTTGATGTCATTATGGAATTTAAATGGAGAACAGAGCAGTGTTTATGGCAACACAGTGGACTATGGTATTTGAATAAAGTTAGTTTCATTCTCATTGTCTTCTGTCTTTTTCTTTCTTAAAGGCAATCACATCTTACGTCATCATAACAAGTTTATGCTCCATTTCATGAACATAGTCAAATATATTTACCATTTGACATTCATACAAGCACTTCTAGTAGCCTGTTAGCCTGACAGTCAAGGAAATGTTAAATTCATGCAGCCTTCTCTGTCATTCAAAATAAGTGGTTCATTCCATGCTTGAGTATGTTTAGCCTTGACTAAAATTTATATTATTTACCTTTAGGTAGCAAGTCTTTCACAAAATTGCAGGATAAACTATGTATAAATTAATACTCAAGATAGATAAATTAAAGTGGGATAGGTAGGTATAGGTAAATGCAAGTATTTTTTAAGTCCTAATTGTGATCAACATTTACACAGTTGGACAATATTCCTTGGCTAATTCGATTTTATTTCCACTAATCCACACTCATTTCAAAATGAGTAACTCGGGCTATTGGTCAAGACTTCACTTGATTCCTGATTTTAAAAAACAGGTGTGTGGGCATGGCCAGTGTGCTAATAAAATCTAACCTGATTAGCTGCCGTAAGGTCCGCCTGTAGTTTTTGAATTCGGATATTCATAGACTTTAGCTCCTCCTCCTTCTTTTGGTTGAGCTCGTCTATCTTCGTTCTAAAATGACAGGAGATATTAAACATGAGTACTTGTATGCACAGTAAAAAAAAAATATTAAAAAAGTTTTATCAAGACCCTAATGACATGTAAGACTATATCTAATAACAGTATCAATGTAGAATATATTGATTGAAATGTTGCTTACATGCTATCATTGTAAAGTGCCTCTTTCTCTCCTTGGAGATGCATAAAGCTGTGGATAAAGAAGAAGATGTTATATATAGACTTAATGCGCTGCGGTCAAGTACTAAAACCTTGTCCCTTTTCAGAAAGTTCAATTCGGTACCAGAATATGTAGTTGAGATGCCAAAATGTTGTGACATCTAAATGAAAAATACCATATGCCATTATATAAATGCCTATGTGACTATTAGATAATAATCTTATTTTTCTAAAACAGATTTAATTTCAGGGTAATTTTCTGTAAAAAACATTTTACATTCAAGACCTTTTCGGTTTATTCCGTTTGCTTACGCACTAAGTTAATGCTCAGACTTACGTGTCAAAATGTAACAATACCTGGAAGGCCTATGCATTTATCTGCTTTGCACTTTCTTTGCAAGTCTGCAATCACAGGTAGCAAATCACTACACAATTTATTCAAATAAAGAAAACTCTTCAGTTCCAAGTATAAAACGTACTTGCAATTGGCAACAAAGCCAAACACATGAAAATACGTGTACAGTAATAGAACACCAATCTGTCTTACTGCAACAAATGGACCTCAACTGAGCTATCTTCTTTTGTAAGATCTTTGCACACATAGAGGCAGTGATGGCAAGGGAAAGTGGAACATGTCACACGGTGGAGGTCATGGTCTCACTGATAATGAGGGATGGAAGGCAGAAAGACCATCCCAACCGGTGTTGCTACACTGCATCACCCATAAGTATTATGTTCCTCTAGACTGGGAAACAGGCATGTTTAACAGTCGATTTTCCACACTAGATTTTACCGACGTTATGGTTGCACATCATTCTGCATCACAGTAGAATTCAATTCAATCCTACAACAGTCTGTGTATGTTAGATGCACCAATACCATTTTTGGATGTCCATCTCCCACAGGACACACCTCTGTTCCTCAACCTCAGTATTTTGTCTCAGCTACCAATTCGCTAAAGTGGAGTTTCTGTCTTTCTTTCATACGCAATTGATTCTAACCACAACTGTTAGCTCTATAAAATGAACAATTTGCTATGCGTTAGACCCGAGTACTAAGTCTTGGGTTGGTTGTTGCAATCTTTGATGGGATTCTCAGTTGTTGGCCAACATCAAAAAGCATTTTCCAATCACATGCTCTCCTCAGTTGCCCTAGGTTTCGCTCTATAACCCTCGTTTCCAGGTACGCCCTCCCTGAAAAGCATGTGTGATGCATGTCGCCCCCTGCTCCAATTGGCAGGGCACTAACTGTTAAGCTCCTCTGCTCTATGGCTTCCACCAAGCATTTGACTTGATTGTGGTAGGTGCATCTTCCTTGAGTAAGGCTCGTCTTGCAACAAGCAAAAATACATTTGAGATTAGCCATTCCACCACAGAAAGGGCCAGTTGGATCCTCACCCACCCATTGGCTGAGATTTGTCTGTGTTGGCCATATGTCGTAGGTTGCCCTAACAGTAACGCTAATTCTTGTGGATTTCATTTCCCACAAGTCCTTTCAGGTAATTTCCCCCTGCTCAACACTTTTCCAGTTCATCCATCGCCCCTGTTTGGCTTCGAAGACAGTTTTTGCACTCCTCGTGCTTGCATATCTGATCTATCACTAATTTGGGTGGTTACAAAGGGGTGGCTTCTGAATTTCCACGGTTCACTTGTACCAAGTCAAAATCCTCCTCATCTGTGTTCTACTTATCCTACAAGTTCCATATGTTTAAGTGCTGCATTTGCTTGCAATACTGTCACGTTTGGATTCAATTTCCGTCCTGTTGCAAATGTGGGTGCCGCTTTTCTTACAACACTATCTTTGTACTCCGCATGTGTCATTTCTTTCATCTTGCTTTAGTGCACTTAAATTCCTCTGTAAGCCCAGTAAGTGAAGTCTTAGTTATTTTTTATCTTATTTGAATTTTTTTTTGTGTGGAGATTTTGGCTCTGTTCTACGTAGTTGCTGCATGCCATGTCATAAGAATTTCTTTGCTCAGAATAATCCTGTATTATACTGTGCACTTACAAATAAAACACTTTGAACTTTGATTCCAATCTCTAAACTTTCCCATTCAGTGGTAAATGTCGGTGAATAAAAACACCACTGAATTTGCTGAAAGGAAGCAGGTTTAGAATTGCATTTCGTACTTCAAAGAACTCAAATGCAGACAACAACGGCTTGTGGGACAGACACAAATGAGTTTGCCAAGTCCAGAAAAATGACATGAAGGTTTTTTTCCTTCCATTCCGCCAAATGGTGTCAAAATCAAGCCAGCAATCTCCAGACACCCGGAGAACCCTGAAACGCCTACTTACTCTACTAAGGTATCGCGAAATTTGTACTTTGCAAGGTCTTCGCTGAGTCATTGTGTTACTATGCTCAAAACAATTTCACCTCCAACATGAGCAAGCAAATTGGTCTGAGCCTGGTTATGTTTCCTAATCAGGACTCCACTGGCTCAAAACCACAATCTGGGAAATATTTGGTTTCTGCCAAATATTGCCACCACGACAGGCACTAATGACTTTCTGACCACAACTCCTAGCAGCCACTTGCTCAATGAAGGCTTTGAACATGGTCCACTCATAATCAATATCCTCAACCACCTGCATGAGAAGACTTTCCAGAGTTGGGAGATGAAAACCCTCCGGGCAGGGTCCTCCAACAGGCGTTCCCGATTTACCGTCACTACAAGTTTGGGTTTATCTGGTCTGTCCGTCAGTCTCCCCTGCGATCGGATCCAACTCACCACCAGGTGGTGATCAGTTGACAGCTCTACTCCTCTCTTTACCTGAGTGACCAAGACATACAGACGCATTTCTGATGTCCAGCTCCCAGGGTCACAGGGACACTGAAACCCCCCACCACACTAAGGTGGCCATTATCTGAGGCAAAAATGTATATATCATGTACATAATTATTCACACTATTTGCTTAATACTTTGTTGAACCACCTCTGGCAGCAACTACAGCCTCAGGTCTTCTTGAGCATGAACATACAAGCTTAGCAAACCTATTTTGGAGCAGTTTCTCACATTCTTTGCAGATTGTCTCAAGCTCCATCAAGTTGGATGGGAGTGTTGGTGCAAGTTAGCTAATTTCTAGTTAGCATTAGCACTAGCAATGGATACATACTTCTTCAAGGATGGACATCATTGGAGACTGGAGCTCAACTGTTTATTTAATGTACAGTTTTGCATGCTACTTAACATGATTTGATGCAATTAGAAAAGATATTGATTGTTTTCATAAATTGATGCCAGCACAAAGTACCAAGTAAATGTAATATTGTGCACATGCTTCAACTGCCGCTTCGACATCGACGAGAAAGTGTTTTTGTGCTAGTGGTGTTGATATTTGCAGGCAGCTCATATCCATGCAATAGGTCCCGTCATAAGTTAAGCCTGTTAATCAGTCGCCCTTAAACGTAGAAATTAGTTAACCAACAAACCTTGGCATTTTCTACACGTAAGAGAAAAGTATATGTTATATTAAATTCTATGTTTTAGACATTGTGAATTTGTTTTTGTTATGTAACCTATAGGCTAACCTACTATAGTTAGGGTGGACAATAATAGAACGCAGTATTTTGACCCAGAATGCCCGAAAGACAGTTTAGTTCAGTGAGCTACAGAGTTAACGAAAAGTACCCAATAGGAAAAAATTGAATAGTGCTTGTTTATTTTGTTGAGGGCTACAGTGAAACTTGCATTCTAAATCACAGCACTGACAACTATGCCCTAGCTCATCCCAAAATAACTAGGAAAGTAACTAATTAAATGAAGCAAACAATAGATCAATTTGTGTGGTAACATGAATCTTAGGAGTTTTGTTTACATCACCTATGTGCCAAAATAGTCACTTTAATATCCAATTCAAAGTCTCTGGTATACACAATAAGAGTTTAATAAAAATCTGAACCTACGGTTTGTTGATATTTGATGCAAAAACTGAAAATTTTTCCAATCTTGAATTGATCAACTTTGGTGAGTCCATTTAAATTGTAGTCTCAGTTTCCTGTTTCTGTGCAGACAGAAGGGGTACCCGGTGTGGTCTACTGCTGCTGTAGCCCATTGGGTTTAATGTTTAACATATTGTGCATTCCTATATGGTCTTCTTTATGCCTTGGTTGTAACGAGTGGTTATTTGAGTTACTGCTGCCTTTCCATCATCTTGAACCAGTTCGGCCGTTCTCCGCTGTCCGAAACAAGGCATTTTCACCTAATGAACTGCTGCTCACTCGATACTTTCTGTTTTTGGGACCATTCTCTGTAAAACCTTAAGGTTGTTGGTGCTTGAAAATCCCAGTAAATCAGAAATTTCTAAAATACTCAGACCAGCTCATCTGGTATCAACAGCCATGCTAAGTCACTTAAATCAACTTTCTTCCCCATTCTGATGCTCTGTTTGAACTTCTACAGGTCGTCTTGACCATGTCTACAAGTCTTAAGGCATTGAGTTGGTGCAATATGACTGGCTAGATAGATATTTGTATTAAAAGCATATGAACCTAATAAAGCAGAGTCCACCTGTGGTAGAGAAAGCTGGTTTGAGAATTGCTATAAGATCCAGAGAGAAGAAGACCATGATGAATGCAGAGATGCGAGACTCAGGATCTCAGGCATCTGCTAAGTCAGTTTTATCTCTTAATCCAAACCCCTTAAAAAGGAGAAAATAAGAGTGAAAGGACCAATAGTACAATTTGAGAGGCAAGCCAGAACAATAAAGCAAAGTACACAAGCTGGGATGAATACAAAGTGGGTTGAGTCAGGTGTATGTACCTTCCTGAAAACATTTATACATTTGAGTGTTTGAGGGCACACATGGAAAATATGGACAAGATGGCCATGCTCAACACTATAAGTAGGAGCTGGAGTATCGGATACCATGCATATCCTTGACCACAGGTATGTTCTTTGCCCGACAATAACGCAAAAAACTTCATTCACCCGACCTTTTGTGTGAATCTTAAATTGAAACTGACGCACTTCTCTGAATTAAGAGAATCAAGACATAGTTGAGGAGGAGCATGACACAGGATAACCTGAATTCTCTGGCAACATATTCTATGGTGAATATCAATGCATCCCTGACCTTAACAATTTAGTAATTTAGAGGTTTGCCGCTCAGAATGACCGAATGTCCAAATTCCTTTATAAATAGGAAGCCAAACAAACACACAGTTTCTCTGACCCCGTTTGTTATCTGTAGTTGACATAAGTAAGATTTGATTATGTAGGAATGTATGACAGGTTTGAAAATGGCAGTTAATAAAGAATATTTCACAAAACGCTTGTGACGGGAAGTTAGGGTTTAGTTGTATTTGTGAAGCTGACAGATTATGGCACAGCCCTAGCTACAAACATTTTTCAACAGCTGACACTGCAGTGAATTCGTAATTTATAGAGGTTACTTCTTAAGATGTTTTAGACAGTAATAATCGGACACTTTCTAACCAATCTCGGCTATCTGTAATTTTTCAAGAGCAGTAGAATTACTTTAAAAACAAGAATTTACTTTTAAAGGCAATGAGGTTTGCCAGGTATCTATAGCAAAATTATCCATAATTGTTGTCGTGATAGAAAAAAAAGTTCATTAATGTCAAAGTTGATGCTTATGTTTTGCGATGACAGCAGCTAGCTAAACCTTGATAACTGGATGTTTAATCCCTTGGTTGACCTGCCTAGAATAGGAACTTGAGGTATCTAGGCATTAACAAGAAACAAGAATAACCAAAAAGGCTGTGGAAAAAGTACCAATAAAATTATTTATATTGTCTAGAATTAACATCAGATACTTGTAGATAACAATCACTCACCTTTCCTGCTTTTTCTTCAACCTATCAGAGAGCTAGAGTAAAATGAATGAGAAACCAAAATTAATGTTACAAAAACTTCAATTGTACAAGTTTGAGAAAGTTACTTCTGCCAGATGTGAATGAAAATGATACATACTTTCATGTTTATCTTTAATGTATCTAAGTATACAAGTATGTATGCATCTAAGTATGGAAAATTAATTAAGTTATATAATGATAATTACCTTATCCAGTTCCTCGTGCAGCTTGGTGATTTCTGTCTGCCTGGAAAACTGCCAAACAGGAGAGGCTTCAATCAACTTTAGTTTGCATCAATTTGTATCTTAATATGATCACAAATTCAAAAAAGGGAACATAAAACAAAAATTGTAAGTACCAGTGGAACATTTGGACTTACTTTCTCATTGAAATGAAAGGGAAAGTGTGTCCAAACCTTTCACTGGTACTTTACATCATAATGACAATCTGATGTACAATAACCAACAAAATAACAAAGATAAAGTATCGATGAAGGCTGAAACAAACAAAACGGTGACCTAAATATAACTGGAAAGCACTGAATGTGGTGGACGGCTAAGTACAATGAAGAAAATAAGTATTTGAACACCCTGCTATTTTGCTAATTCTCCCACTTAGAAATCATGGAGGGGTCTGAAATTTTCATCGTAGGTGCATGTCCACTGTGACAGAGATAAACTAAAAAGAAAAATCCAGAAATCACAATGCATGATTTTTTAACAATTTATTTGTGTGATACAGCTGCAAATAAGTATTTGAACACCTGAGAAAATGAATGTTAATATTTGGTACAGTAGCCTT